>JASAMW010004861.1:0-70711 GCA_030247985.1 Epsilonema sp. ZAB3_2
TGCCATCGTCAGGTCTGCAAGCAGTAGGAGAGCTTAATGATAAGCGTCTCTCTTTGACCTTCTGCAGTGGAACAACTGGAGATTGGGAAGTCTGGGATGATGATAGTTGATCTCCCACCCTCAGCTAAGCGTCTTCATGTAGCGAGGTATGGCTGGCTGCTTGCAGTCCTCTGCAGTCTGGGCAGCCATTCGATGGTAGTGGAGGTAGTTATAGGTGCTCGCTCATCTGTGGTCCTGTCAGCATGCACATCATTCCTCCAGCATGGTCATCAACCAGAAGTAGGCATTCTGCAGCTGCTGATAGTCTAAATTTGAAAACAGAGCAGATCTTCTTCTGGTGAGTAGCAGCTACTAGCTGGATCACAGCCCTGGATCTGATGGTGATGCCTCCACTGGTAGATGGAAATGGATGGTAGCAGTGGTGAAGGGAGTGATGAAGGAATCCCTCTGCACCAACTCAAGAGTAGTTCTCAGCCTCCTCCTCCGCCCACCTTGTGGGTGTGGGGCCGAGGTGGCTGGTACTACTCAAGAGCAGGACTGAGAAGCCAGGTGATGGTAGGAGGCCAGGTGCCAGTAAATAAGGCTGCCATTGAGGTCAGGAGTCAGAAAGGTGTGCAGCCCTTCCAACCCCATAAAAAGGCAGCAGCCCCCTGCTGCTAGTGGATGTCTGACTGGGGAAGATTGCTGGCTGGTCTCATAGATGAAACCTCCAGTGGGAGTCTGCTTTTCCCTCCAGGTTGTCACTGGTGGCAGCTGTAATGCAACCCCTCTAGCCTCTGGTTAGCGGATGCCAACTGGAGGCAGAGCAAGTCAACATCCCAGCTGCGAACTGCTTGCTGAAGTCAAGGTGGCTGATCCTGAAGTAGTGGCATGCCAAGCTAGCTTGTCTGATGAGTTTTTTTTTTAGTCAGACAGCTGGTGGTTGGAAGAGCCACTCCGTCGTGAGTAGATGCTGCAGTGAAGATAACAGCTGCAGGTCTGAAGTGGTCACTGGCAGCTTGAACCTCTGCCAATGATGGCGGCTCTGTCACCACTGTCTGGACTGGGTCTTCATGGCCTGTGTCCATGCGGCAGTGTCAGGTAGTAGCAGGCGTTGGTGAATTGATGAAGTACGCCTGTCTGGGTGGTCTATCCCAGGAGTTACTGCATCGGTGTGGAGCAGGTTGGCAAGTACCAGCCCTCTCCCCACTTTACAGTCTCTCCACGGGGGACACCCATGTTGCCGCATTGGTGTGTCTTGCCAAGCTAGACATCATCTGGAGTCGTCTCCATCTTCAGCTGGAACAGATCTGTTCACTCCTTCCAGGGAAATTCGCCAAGCTTCAGGGGCTTCTTCACGAAGGGAGAATAATCAGGAAGCTGCTGATTCCCATAAACTTCAGTGGAAACCGAAGCGTCTGAGGGGAACAGTCATTCCAGTCATCTGAAGAAGACAATTGGATCCAGAGAGTCTGGTGCTGCGGTGGCATAACTGCTGCAAGCCATTGGGCGAGAGGTGCTCCTCCTCTTTCCCATGTTGGCTCTTCAGAAGTAGGTCAGGATTGTCCAGCAGGTTCTCATTTGTCTGACAGGAAGGCTGTGGCAACCAGCTTCTATCCATCCTCCAGAGGTCGGCGCATCTGCATTCTTCTCCAGCAACAAGGATACAGCTCCACACGGGTCCCAAAATGTAGAATATTCCCGATGCCCACAACACAGGCAAAGAAACGGAAGAATATTTCCGATGCCCACAACATAGGCAATGCAAATCATCCTCTGCACTGGGTCGCATGGTCGAAAGTCGTCAGTTGAGCTGGTCAAAAATCGTTAGCTCCGATGCATTTGGCGCGCATTGCATCATGGTGCGAAGAGGAGATGTACCACGTCTAGGTGGGTGACTGTTCTATTGCAGGGATGGGTTGCAGGGGCCAGGCCTAGGTCAGACCCGGCAAGCTGGTAGTGGAGATGATGGGACCATGACAGATGTAGAACCCTGGCTGGAGTAAAAGGAGAATCGCAGTCCTGGAGCTGGAGGGCAAGGTGCCAATCAACCTTGCAACGGTCAGGTGCAGTCAAGTCTTCGTCCGTCTGGTCAAGCCCAAGTAGCAGAGATCTCAGGCTTCCACTGCTCTTCTGGTGATGGTCGTCTAGCTGTCTGGAGATCTGGAGGATGCATCACTAATGGTAAGACCATCACTTGTTCTCCTTCCGGCAGCCAGGCACGATGCCAAGCTTCCGGCCGGAGCCCAAGGAAGTCTTATAGTGATCCTGGATTAAAGATGGATGCGCAGGCTTGAGTAGATGCTGCAGAATCCTTGATCCAGGAGATAGTACTAAGTCTGCATCCTTCTTCACACCAGAGATAACGATCTTAGGTAGGTAGTGAATCGTCTGATAGTAACACCAGGTGCAGCAGGCTCTGGGAGATCTGGAGTTGCCTGCTTGGTAGCCATCAGACAGGAAGAAGTCTGCAATGTAGTAAACAAAACACAACACACACCTGCATAGTTCTGCCACTTGCCACCCCTAACAATCAATCATGGGAACAGCTACAGAACTGAAGAGGCAGCTGTCTGAGGTGGTGGCGGCTGAGTCAGCTTCTGTGGTGCAAATCCGTCTGCAGGAAGACATGACCAATGGACTGCAACGTCTGAGGATCTTCATGGTGCCAATCACTGGTCTGGATGGCAGCAATCAAGTCATCAAGGGAGCAGCTTCTCCTCAGCAGCTCACTGGTTGCAGTCACGCAGCAGTTGTGGCCATCAAAGTGAAGAAAGTACAAAAGAAGATCTACAACCTGGTGATAGAAGTATGTACAATAGTGATACTTGCTACAAAATAAATGCTAGGAGGTATAAAATGTCCTAGTCTTGCTACAAAATATAATTGTTGGTACATAAAAAAAGTGTACATACTCAAATATGACCTACAAAATAACAAGTATACTACACTAATGCTAGTAGTGTACAGCATTAAAGGATATATGTTCCTGATATATCTTCGGCTATACCCGCCCTACCTATGCTACTATCTCCCCTCTCTGACTAGTATGTGCCTTCGACCCGATCCCCTTATCGGCTCTGGCGTCGTAACTTGCAGTAAAGGTAGTACTACAAAACCGTCTGATGAATTTTTTTCTCATCCCTCTAAATCATAACACTACAACCAATACACTCTGTCTTCTTTCACCCTCCTCTGAACTGGAGACGGGGACAGAAGTCAGTTTGCATGGCCCCCCCGGCCCCACACCCGTCTGAAATACGTATGGGACAGTACAACATTGTAGCTAAGGCTACAAAATACAATGAATTAGTACACAATAATCAAAGAACTAAAAAGAATAGTACTGTCCTCTCCCTCAAAAATCAAAAGATGAACCGTCCGCGGTTCTACAGTAAAAGAGGGAGGGAGAAAAATACACAGAGCAAATAAAAGAACACTGTACTACTACTTAGTTTACGTCTGGGTGGACAAAAGTCAGATAGTCTAAGAATAAATAATTAAAATTATTTGCAGCAAGGTACTAAAACCTAATTACAACTTACTGTGGCAATAAAGTTGCCACAAAAATCTGAATGAAATAACGTCTGAGAAAACTATTCAGTAGACAACAAAATACAATTAAAAATAAACATATGTTAAATTTTACATTAACCTCACTAACATTAGTACGTAACATCAAAGGACAGCTAGAAATAAAAATGTAACGACTGGAGGACAACTAAACAAGTAAGCAAAATTGAACATCAAAGTATCTAAGTTAACACCACTATACATTCTACATTACGTACCTACGATGCATGTGTGTAGGACGGTATAAACAAAAAATGCGACAATTTTTGCCCTACACTAGAAACTCTCCCGCTTCCCCAAATGAGGCGGCGGGTTAGTTCCCTGTGCGGACGTACATAAACAATACATAGTACATACTAGTGCACCAATTACATATGCGATATGGTCGTACTATAATATTCGTTGTGCTGACCGTACTTACAATAAATGTACGCAACATTGGTTGTTTGGCGCATGTAATATTAGCAATAAAATGTAACGAAAGGTGCGTCTGCTGGTTAGCCCTACCGTGATAAATACGTACATACCTAAGATGCGCACCCAACAAACATGTACAATTAACGGTACATAATAAAAAGGTACATAACCGTAACTAAATTACGGTGCCCGATTAGGCTCGGTGGTACAAAAGCAATATAAATGTACTGGATGCTAAAATAAGTAAGTCACGTCAAAACGGAAACAATGTACGTTACGGTCATAAAATAAAATTGGTACGTACGTACATATCGAAACAACATCAAGACTAATAGAATGTACTTATCCTACGAATAGTCAATTACGTACGTTCATCTAAAGTAGATAGGGCTTACATAATACTACAATTTTGCCCTTTATAAATATTTGCTGCTCATGCAAGGGCAGCATGCCTCGAAAAATCAAAAAGAGGCTAAAGCAAGGGTACGTCAAGGCGGAAGGCAAAAAAGAGTCAACTTGCCTCCCGGTCTGTGAAATGTTGCTCCTTTGCGTCTGGTGCTGGAGACTGCCAATATGTCTGCGTTGAGTTCTACCGGGATAAAATTGGCGGCGTCTTCTCAAAATTGCAGCCAATCAGCACGCGGCTTCATTGATTTTCAACTGCAGTTCCAGTCTGAGTGAACCACCAGTTCCCTCCCCACGGCTGGATGGGACAAAGTGGGACCATGGACGTCTGGATCCCACAGGTCGATGCACTGCCCCCTGGAGAAAGAGGGCACTGGAACTGGGTCTGGATGATGGAATCGACAGCTTCGCCAACAGGAGTACTGGATCATTGATGGCTCCCGTCTTGCCGCCTCTATGCTCGCCTCAAGCAAAGCCTGTCGGCCCACCAATTGGTGTTCCGTCAGGCGAGGCTGCAATCGTCGAAGCTGCGATGATGATCAGGCCTGGCAAGATCACTGGTAGCGGCGCCAGGCGATGGGGAGTTCCAGGTGCACGTCAAGCACTGCGAGGATGAAGCGAGGTGAGCTAGCTTCAACTGGAACGTCTGATGTAGATGGCTGCGTAGCGTCATACTGCAAAAGTAAAAATACAGTTTAATTAAACGTGCTAGCCTATGCCCGAAATCTTCTTCTTGTTTCAGGCACTGGAGCGGCGTCAATGAAGTGGCTGGTGGTCATTGGTCCAGCTAGTGCGAGCGCCCTGGTGCGAGGATCTGTGCTCATCTCCTGCAAGCAGGATGAAGTTCACTTATCCCCAGCTCCGGGATTCTCGCTCACGCTTGGCCAAAACAGCTGCATTTGGAGATGCTGGGGCAGCTGCTGCAATGGCGATCCTCCAAGCAGTTGATCATCCATCGTCAAGGACTGGAGACGTCTGCTGGGTAGAGGCGGAGGATCAAATGGACCAGAGATGGATGGAGTCCAACCACTGCTGTTGGCGGCTCCAACGGGCAGCACTGGGACACTGCATTCCACATGAAGATTCGTCAAACGATGGCAAAAAGAAGGTAGATGATGTTGTAGCAGTTGCGATGGCAGATAGACGATTGCCAAGTGATGTAGAGATGGCAACTGCAAGCAAAAGAATAGTACTGTGCCATCGTGAAGATAGGAGCCAGCTGGTAGGTATTTCAGAAGGGGTGTAGGAGGTGGCCATTGTCCATAACCACTGAGCAGGTGTCCATCACTGGAGACAGAGCGAGAGTTGTTAGTGGGGCCGTCTGAGTATCTGCAACACGGCTGCCATGTATGATGCCAGAATTACAGGACACACTGGGTCCGATGTCCACTCCGTCATCGCTGGGACATCGCAGCATCCTGAATCAATCCATCGAAGAGGTGCTGGTTAGTGGGGACAACGTCTGAAGATTGACATCTTGTCTGAGCCTGGCTGATCTCAGCTTCGTTGATGTCGGCCGTCAAGGGGTGGTGGCGATCGTCAGTGCATCCGTCTGTCAGTTCGTTCTGCCGTCACAGTTGCTTTGTGTCCATGCCGACAGCAGAGGTTGTTGCAGTTGCGGACAAAAGATGATTCCAACTACACTGGGCCCCGTGTAGCTCCAGTCAGCAAAGAGTCCGCACTCACGGTTGGGCAAGCTTCCACAATCTCGCCGCAGATCTTCAATTGTAAAGATCCCCACCACGGCGGCAGATCTTCACAGGCTGAATCCCCGCGATGCCGACTGAGTTCAGAAGCGGCCTGTACCGTCAGTGCTAACTACTTGTACCCTTGGGGCGCTGGTGGACGGAATACGTCACCGGGGCTGCCGGCTTCAGACGTTGCATCTCTGTGCACAGCCAACTGCTCAGTAGTCTGATGTCGACTGTATCACGCGGCGGTCGATCTGGCGGCGGAACATCAAGACAGCTTCACTGGTACTCGGCCTAGCCACCAGGCAGGAAGCTCTTCAATGACGGCTTCGATAAGGAAGACAGAAACCATACAGGTGCCATACAAGAAGGAGGGTTAGTGGATGGGGCGTTGCTCTCCCCAGCTAAGACGGAACAAAGGCAACGATGGAAGATTCGAAGGTACGGCGAATGTCCTATCTCAAGAGCTTATAAAGAGCCCAAAGTTTACTGTAGTCTGTCGTACATACAGGGTAGCACATTACAGATCGAACGGTAAAACAAGTGCTGATAGTAGGTTGTCTTCCGTCTGGATGTCGAAGGCGGGACGGCTCCTGTCTGCAGCTCTGGAAGCCTGCTTGATAGTCTGAGGACAGGGGCGTCAGCTCCTCTCACATGTGACCCCGGAGGGCCTAGTGCGAGGTACTGGACCCTTCCTCCTACTAAAGCTGGCCATCGGCTTCCTGAGTAGCCGGGACGCTGGTAAGACGAGTGGTCGCCGTCAAGAAGTCGAGTGGAACTGAGGAATCCGCTCCTGCACTCCCCTTTTATATGGTACATAGCAGCGGGAGGGGTGAGCAGCATTTCTTGTGCGACTTGTCTGCTCGTCTGAGGCATCGCATTTGCATTGCCTGCTGTCAGTCAGTTGGCACTGCGCCCGTCGCTCGCTTGTTCTTTTTGCCCCCCGTCTCATCAGCGCTGGGGAACCATCGCAAGAGTCCGCTAGATATTGAGTGCGGAACTTTACAATACATGTATTGCATTGACAAACGTGATCTACTTCATGTTCATGCTGTGTTGTTTGACCAAGGGTGGATGATTGTGTATGGTATGTGTACGTATGTGAACTCATGTATGTATGTGTGATGCGCAATTCTGGCTGTGTGTCAGTAAAATTCTGCCGGCAAGCCCGCGGACATTTAAAGCTTTATAGCCTCAATGGCTATTGTTTGTTTTGCATCTTTTTGGCTACAGTAAAATTTATTCATGCATTCTCCTTCTACTCAGGATTCTCGCGGCAGATTTAGCAAGGAGGATTAGTCCGTGTCTATATTGAGCGTAACCCCCGAGTCTAAACCACGCGTGTTTTTTTCAGACGAAACGCCCGACAGCAGGAAACGAAGCGGAAAAGAAAAGGAAAAATCTTCTCTTCTTTTCTTTTTTCCTTTCCGCTTCGTTTCGCTGCTGTTGGGCGTTTCGCCTGAAAAAAATACGCGTGGTTTCGACTCGGGGGTTACGCTCAATATAGACACGGACTAATCCTCCTTGCTAAATCTGACGCGAGAACTCTTGGTCCAGTAGTTCCGCCGGTGCGTACTTATTTTTACCCAAATATTCAAAAGTGCAGTATGGTCACTAAGCAGCCATATACGTACATGTGTACATGGGTAGTAAGTAACAGGTATGACCTACAAACAAGTCATTACGTAGTTTTTCGTTCGACAACCACATCCGTTATATTTCCGTAATCTTGTAAGTGATGTCAGGTTTGGGCGGGGTTGTACTATTGCATTAAAGGTTGGATTGACTGGAGGATAGGATACATAACTCTAACTCCGTCCTTGACATGGAGGCATTTGTGACAGGTGGGAATAAGCTTTGTCAACCTGAAAGCATGGAAAGAAAGACTGCTTGTTTGTTGTTTGAGTTTATGCTTTCTTACAAATACCATCGCTCCGTGCTCACAGCTCACCTTGGTAAGCTGCAGTGTGTTTTGTTACATGGTGCTTGCTTGCTGTTTGCCTACGTACCTATGCGTACCTTTTGTTGTAAATGTCAGATTACTGCCGCTCCACTCACTTTACAGTCCACACAGGCTAACAACTGCTTAAGAAAGAAAGACTGGTAAACGCCATTCGCAGTTTTCAGTGCCGCTCCTAAAATTACGGTACCCCGGGGCGATACCAAGAAAGTATGTACATTGCCCACCCTTTCAGTTGACTCGACAGTTCAGCAGTCTTCTGAACAAATGGCATCTATTACGGAGGACCAAGTGGTTCGTTGTTTGCTACTCGTCCTTTGCTTGACTCAAATATTTCTGTTCCTGCAGTGGATGCCGAGATGGCAACAAGTTTATAAGCATGCGCCACTCAGAACTGAAAAGCTGAGTAGCCCAGAGGCAACTCTAGCCAAGCAGCTACTATCAAGAGCAAATCGTTCGCTTCAAGTACGTTCTTCCCTTGGGGTGTGGGTATTTGCGGGAACGGGAACGGGAACGGGGGCGGGGAAGCAGGGGTAATTGAGGGGAACGCGGGGACGGGGGCGGGGAATGTATTTGCGGGGAGCCATAGAAACCATAGCAATATGGGGTCCAAAATGTTCGTCATTTCAAGCCATATCGAACGGTATCATTTTCAGAGTGATCGCTTCATGCTAGGATGAGATATTGACCTTCAAATGTGCTGTGCGTGAAATGTGCACACATATGTACACAGTGTCAAAAATATATAATTGCCTCAATATTTCAGTTCTACTAAGAGTATGCACAAACCAAACGATGAGTGTGACTAACGCCCAAACCAATGCCCAGCTGAACCATTACTGATAAGTTGATAGTGATTAGATGATAAGACCTTATCAGTCATATCAGTGATAAGCCTTATCAGTTTTTCTCATGTGAATAAAGATGTGAAATATTTTGTGAGTTACATAGCAAGGAAACTCAGAAAAAGTAACTTATCAGATGAAGCAGTGATAAGCCCTATTGATAAGAATTGATATGCCCGATTACTGGTAAGCTAGCACCCATAAAAGAATTGCTTTGCAGCTTTGCGCATTCTTATCCTGGAAATTGCAATAAATGCCATACTCATGTGCTTATCAGTAACAAAAAACTTGTGATAAAAAAGTCACCATTGTGATAAGGACCTCTAACTCCAGGCACATTTTCTCAGTTGGTGCAAAGTGTGCACAAAGCAGAGAGGAAGAGCAAAATGATAGTTACTGCTGTGATAAGGCTTATCAATGATAAGACTTGTTACAAGGGTGACTTTTCTTATCACAAGCTTTTTGTTACTGATAAGCACATGAGCACATGATTTGTGCAATTTCCAGAATAAGAATGGGCAAAGCTGCAAAGAAATTCTTATATAGGTGTTGTGCTAGCTTACCAGTGATCAGGCATATCAATTCTTATCAATAGGGCTTATCACTACTTCATCTGATAAGTTACTTCTTCTGAGTTTTCTTGCTATGTAACTCACAAATTATTTCACATCTTTATTCACATGAGAAAAACTGATAAGGCTTATCACTGATATGACTGATAAGGTCTTATCACCTAATCACTATCAACTTATCAGTAATGGTTCAGCTGGGTATGGGTGAGGTTCATTAGGGCCAGTCTGGCTTGGTTCAAATTTAGCTTGTTGGCATGGGTTTGGGTTTGGGTTTGGGTATTAGTCACACTCGTCGTTTGGTTTCTGCATACTCTTAGTAGAACTGAAATATTGAGGCAATTATATATTTTTGATACCGTGTACATAAGTGTGCACATTTCGCGCACAGCATATTTGAAGGTCAATATCTCATCCTAGCACGAAGCGATCACTCTGGAAATGATACCGTTCGATTCGGCTTGAAATGACGAACATTTTGGACCCCATATTGCTATGGTTTCTATGGCTCCCCGCAAATACATTCCCCGCCCCCGTCCCCGCGTTCCCCTCAAATACCCCTGCTTCCCCGCCCCCGTTCCCGTTCCCGTTCCCGCAAATACCCACACCTCTTCCCTTGCACTGCAAGGTTTTTTTTTACGTACCACGTGAACTGCTCAGCTCAGTGCTTTATGCAGTCAGTTAAGACACGATGTCACGGTATGATTGAGAATTGCATCACGAATGTATACCATTATAGGTAGGGGGAATAAATAAATATGTGAGGCGTTTCCGTACATAACTTCACAGCGACCAAGTAGGGTCGATACCTTTCCACAGCCATGGAATGCGTTCTTCCACACCCTTGGTAGGCGACTTACCACACCTTCGGATTCCGTACCTGTGGAATCCGCAATCGCGTCCAAAATCTTCCACACCTACGGATTCCACAGGTACAAAATCCGTAGCTGTGAAGGTTGCCTTCCACGGGTGTGGAATTTACCTAAATTTCACTTTTGTACAGTATTGATATCATATAAGTTGGTAGCCCAACTAGGAGTTCATGTTGATCTCTTCACTGCATTGGCACATGCAGTATTCGTCCTTTTCAGGACTTGAAAGCAACCATCGGTTTGAATGCAACGAACGTCCAACTGCAAAAGTATGGGGATGGAACTGCATGGGACTCCATGCATCATCTATATACCATGAACAACAAGCCTTTCATATGGTTGTACTGGAATGATGTGAGCTTGCTAAAGCCGCTTCATCAACTCAGCATCGCCACCATTTCCTACCAAAACCAGGATGACTTTCAAGTGCAGCTAGTTACCAACTCTACCATTTACAAATGGCTGAATTATGTTCATCCTTCTTTTCCATATCTCATACCTGCATTCCAGGCAGATTACTTTCGCGCTCGAATTCTTGACGAATACGGCGGTAAGAAACTGCAAGTCTGTGACAAAGTTTGGTGTAGCCTATACTGTTGGCTGTGTCTAGGAAAGCTGTACCGTTTACGGTGTACTGTTTACTATTGTGCACTTGCTGTACTACTGTACACTGCGTGAGATGCGAGACAACAACGACAAGTAAAGGATAAACTCTTTATTCTTATCTCTAGCTCCGTCACAATAACAGGAACGACAACCACCAAGTCGCCAGCTGCTTCGACCGTCGCTCCGAAGGATCCGCCTTGCGCCGTCAGCTGAAACCTCCAAAGCGCCGTTACGCCGAATCACCGCCGATCGACTGAGCCGTTCCGATCACTCAAACCAGACCTCAACCTCAACTTCAACTCATCCGCTCTCAGCTCATCCGCTGCCAACTCATCTCCTCAACCCAACGCCAACTCACCAACCAACTGAACTGCACTTCCATATCGGGCGTCAACGCACACGGCAATTCATAACATACGCAGCCACAAGCACACACTACGCCTCAGTCCTTTATTATTTATTGCCACTTTTGCCATGCCGTACTCATACCGTACCGTTCTCACGACAAAGTCCTGTTTGCCTCATTGTGTGCACAACAGTACAGTACAGCTAATTTGTATTCAGTACCATAGGTATGTAGCCTACGTTAATTATGTGTACTTACATGTGGTAGGTAACCCTATTGCCTTACTCAATAAAGAGGACGAGCTTTCTAAAACCTTCCCGCAGAACAAAGTGTACAGTGCTGCATTTATCATAAGCACACATCATAAGCTCTACACAAATTAGGGTAACATGGGGGAAAGTGGGCCACCCAACGAGATCTCCAGAACCATAGCCTGAAACAAGGCAAGTAATATACCAAAAGATAGGTCTTTTAAAACTGGTTTAGGGTGCCAAGTATGACCAAATTGCTAAACTTATTTAGAGAGTAATTAGCAAATTTCGGTGGTGGGGGAAAGTGGGCCAGGTGGGGGAAAGTGGGCCACCCAAGCATTTTTCGAATTTTGAGCCTGCCTGACCAGTTTTCGAGTTGCGGCTGGTTGCAGGGGAAAGAACAGAGACAGGGGAAGGTTTTCCAACGTAGCTGCTTATTGGTTGCCCAAAAACAAGGGAAAAATAGGTCACAGACGAAAACAGGAAAGATGGCTACCACTACCACAATATGTGTTTAGTATGGTGGGGCGTGGGGGAAAGTGGGCCACCTGAGCACTTGTACATATTTTTTGCCCATCTGGTCACTTTTCTCATTGTACCTGGAAGCAGAGGAAAAAACAACCAAAAGAGAGGGTTCCTAAATGCAGCTACTTGAATAATTAGGCAAAATACTACAGATGATAGAGCTAGGGACCACGCCTTTCCATGCACTAGTTCTTTAGTATGGTGGGGGAAAGTGGGCCACTTTCGATTTTAAAATAGATAAAGATTCAGCTAGGAAATAGAAAATATAAAAAAATCTGGAAAATATAGGCCACAACAACTTGATACTACTTTGCCATGCTTCATTATGGAGAGGTGGCCCACTTTCCCCATCCTTCATCACAGGGGAAGGGTGGCCCACTTTACCCCGCTAAGTACTGAAATTGTTTTTTGCTATATCTCCCGTACCAGTGGGGCGAATTGGTTGAAATTTGGAATGGAGGTAGGGTACCATGCCCCCTTGCCTCCCACATATCGGGTGTTCCATTAAAACCTACAGGGGTGTATTTACGCACTGTCCAAAGTTTGACCATTTTCGACCTCTCGCAGAAAAACGTCAACCAGTGAAGTTGATGTTTCAGCAAATAGTGAAGTTAGTACCTCAAAAGAAAGAGGAGAGTTCAAGGATCAGAATGGTACCATGGTTGTTGGGGTTTCTCCTGCTCATCATGGAGATATAGCAAGTTGAATTTGGGTGGCCCATTTTACCCCGTGGCCCACTTTCCCCCATGTTACCCTACACAACGCTTGCAAGAAAAATAAAACAAAACAACGAAATGTGAAGAATATGTGAAGAATGTGAAAAACATAGAACAGGGACGGGTGAAGAATGAATAAAGATGATTTTCTTCTCCTTCACATTTGAGTATTTCTCATAAGCGACTTACAACAAAAGCTAAAAAGACGAAGGTAAATAAATAAATACTGCACCATATTCTGCGGGACGGTTGAGAAAGCGCGTCCCTCTTACCTAGTAAGGCGAATAGGCCAGCAACAGCCCCCTGTCTCTAAAAATGTTCGCACTGAATCCTGCAGCATTTAATTAAAATTTGTGGCGCAAAATTAGGTGCATAATACATATTATCAGGACTCCATAATAGAGAAGGACTGAGCATCTGTGAACAACAGTCGTGCGCAGAGCTACGCCCGATAAGGGCCAAAAGCGTCCCCCAACTGGGACCCCCGTCCCCCATCTGGGGGACGTCCCCCAACTCGGGGACGCCGTCCCCCAACTGGGGGACGCTGGAGGCGACACTCAGCCACATAGTAGGAGGCGCCGCAAAAACTCATAAACTTGATGTTTCAAGTTTATGCTACACCTGGGCGGTGAGCTCCAGGTCGGTGTTTACCCAGCATTCTAAGGTGCGTACAGAATTCTGCACGCACCTTTTAGCCTGGGTAAAAACCGACCTGCCTCAGGTGTAATGTAAACTTGAAACATCAAGTTTATGAGTTTTTGCGGCGCCTCCTACTACTCTCTCATCCTAATTTGCGATAGAGCTACCGCCAACCAATTGGCGATTAGCGAGCGACGCCAAAAATTTGCGAAAATTGCGTGCTCTCCGCCAATTTTTTGCGCTGAGATAAGTTTTGTCGCCAATATTTTTGAAAAATTCAAATTTTGAAAATAAACAAACGAGAAAAAGAAAGCGGGAGTCTTGTAGTTTCGAAATATTTATTCATCTCGAAATGTCTAGGACAGAACCAATGAAGGAGGAATTATATTGAAGGAAATCGTGATTGAAAAATCAAAGGATCCGTGTTTCGTCGTTTCTTTCTCAGGTAGGATATCGGTTGTCGGCCTGCATAGTGTACAGTACGTACCTTTTCAGTACTATGTATTCAATTCCTTTCCTGAAAATTAGTATGTAGTAGTGTGTGAGTAATCGAACCAGCTAATATTTTACAACTTTCTTTCAGGGTTTTGACCGCTACAAATCTCTGAATGGATGATACTACCTTTCTTCTCAAGTTGAAATGACCCAACCGTTTGAAGCTACGTATGGGTAGCGGTACGTACTTATCTGATGGAACTCAGGAGGTGGAGAGAAAAGCAGCCGTCAAGAAAGAAGACAGCAAGCAATATTAGCCTGCTAAAGACCCGATTCTTCGTTTCCTATAAGTGTATGGGACCATAAGGAACAAGTGGGGTATGAACATGTAGCTTATACATCTTTCTGTATAAACTTTAGCTGTCTGATATGCTATTTGAGACGATTCCTGTTGTGCGATGTATCTGATTTCCGTCATTTCAGCTTATCTAATGTGTGTGCATGCGCAATAATACCAATATTATGTAATAAATGAAGAAACGTATCGCAAAATATTCGCGTCGTGTCTCATGCATCGCAAAAATTTGGCGACAAACTGCTGAAGCAAGAGTAGGACATAATACCGCAAAATATTGGCGATAGCATCGCCAAATGAGCGCAGTGTCCAAAATTCGCAAAATCATTTGGCGATAAAAGTCGCCAAACATTGGCGTTTTATCGCACATTTAGTTGAGAGAGTATGTGGCTGAGTGTCGCCTCCAGCGTCCCCCAGTTGGGGGACGGCGTCCCCGAGTTGGGGGACGTCCCCCAGATGGGGGACGGGGGTCCCAGTTGGGGGACGCTTTTGGCCCTTATCGGGCGTAGCTCTGCGCACGACTTTTGTTCACAGATGCTCAGTCCTTCTCTATTATGGGGTCCTGATATTATGTACACAGGGTTATTTTTTCTCCTGGACGATTCTGACTGTCAATTTTCAAAAGGTTGCCTGCCGTGAACTGATTCCGCTCAAATTTGCCCACATACCTTCCAAGCGTTTGCCAAATACCGTATTTAAAGACCGAAAAAGGGCTGAACAATTTTATTACTGATACCATGTATCCCTTAAATCGGGCTCGGCGATTGCATTGGTACCACTTTTATGTAAATTCGATACCTCTGTGCTGAGATATAGGCCTCTGAACTTTCGCTGTCCCCCTAATTTCTAAGGTTAGCCACAGGATGATGGAATGGACTTTTTCAAAATTTCTATTTGCAAACTATATCAGCGAAATATGTAGTTTCACGTGGTGCCATTTTTATGCAAATTTATGGCTTCTGGATGGAGCTATTCACATTTGAAAAATGCATAATATAGGCATGAAGGAAAAATTTTCCTCAAATCAGCTCATCTTCACAGGTATAGGGCAGTTTTTTACGCTGAATCGAATGAGGCAACTCACAGTGCGCTAAAGTTAACCCTTCGCGAGTTATAACGCAAAAAATGTGAAAAATTACTTATAAAACTGCACTATTTTGCATTTTACCATGTGAATTAGGCATTAATCATGATATACTAGTAAATGGTTGATAGAGCATCTCAGACATATCAAAATGGTACACTGTACGGCTGTGAAAAAACGTGCATCAGAAGCTATTTGCCACTAAAAAGGCCACTAACTTTTCACATATTTCGTATTATAACTCGCGAAGGGTTAACTTTAGCGCACTGTGAGTTGCCTCATTCGATTCAGCGTAAAAAAACTGCCCTATACCTGTGAAGATGAGCTGATTTGAGGAAAATTTTTCCTTCATGCCTATATTATGCATTTTTCAAATGTGAATAGCTCCATCCAGACGCCATAAATTTGCATAAAAATGGCACCATGTGAAACTACATATTTCGCTGATATAGTTTGCAAAAAGAAATTTTGAAAAAGTCCATTCCATCATCCTGTGGCTAACCTTAGAAATTAGGGGGACAGCGAAAGTTCAGAGGCCTATATCTCAGCACAGAGGTATCGAATTTGCATAAAAGTGGTACCAATACAATCGCCGAGCCCGATTTAAGGGATACATGGTATCAGCAATAAAATTGTTCAGCCCTTTTTCGGTCTTTAAAACGATGCATAGCCCCGGGGCTATGCAAAAATTGAGAGGTCCTACGGTATATGGGGCTATGCATAGGGGGGGGGGGGGGGGGTGGCTATGCACGGGACTTTTTTATGTTTTTGAGAGGTGCGCAGAGGCATTTTATTAGCTAAAAAGCACGTGTTTTAGGGCATTATCGAGGACAAAACAGGGTTATTCTGGTAAAATACACCCCCAAGCAGGCTTACAGGCATCTTAGCTTGGTGTGGGAGTGGCTATGGGTAGCTTATGACCAGCTTATGTACAGTAGGTAGCTTCAGGTACACTCTACAGTACATATGGGGCTATGCATAGGGGGGGGGGGGGGGCTATGCATTGGGCACTTTTTATGTTTTGCCAATATGGGCATGGGGCTATGCATACCGTAGGGGGGCTATGCATTGAGGGGCTATGCACCGGTAAATACGGTACTTGTAAAATTTCGAGTTAAAATGCTGCATTCTAGGTGAGAATTATAAGGTACTGTACGTATACAGCAGAAAACATAAAATCAAAAATTTTCAACATTTTCACCATCGTTTTCGACTACTGCTATGATTCTTCCATCAAAATGTCGGAAAAAACGAACCTTGATTTTGGCGTGCAATTGAATTTTAGGAGCGGAGGTAATGTAGAATTAGCAGCAGTCTAATGTAGCAGAAAACCGGCTAGCTGTCGTAATCAAAAGGGGAAATTGTGTGACTGAGGTCATCCGGGTGTGTAGTCAAATGGTCGCTCGGCTGGAACTCGAGAGGTCCAGGGTTCGATTCCCTGGCACATCTGGCAAATTTTCCTTCTCGATTGTAATGCCAGGTGACAAAAAGATATGCTAGGTATTGTTGTTACTTTTTTAGGTGTTTATTTGGACATTGACACTATTTGCTTCCGGTCATACAAGGCTTTGTTTGAGAAGCTCCTCCACTTTGATGCAGTCGGCTACACTTGGGGAGACATAAAAATTGCATGGGCAGCCCTAGGACCCATGCGGACACGACAGCCCATGACGTCTCTATGGGTTTCCAAGCTACACCTAGAGGTGGATCGTGCTGCATATCCAAAACTGAAAGCGTATGGAGAAAGCAAGGACAAGAAAAACTTGACATATCCGATTGGATGGGGCCAGCTGTTAGGAGGGCCACTGAACCAGGCCGTTGTAACACAATTGCAGCAAAAAGAGAATCCAATGAGATATTTCGCCTTGAATGGCGCTTCTATGTACCTACAGTCGCTTTACTAAGCTCACCCCCACTGTACAATTGGAACGGCGGCTGCTGCTAAAAAAAGAACTGGGGTTATGTACGAGTGAGTGATGAGGTTGGCGTTCCTGAGAAATGCATACCGTATGTACCCATGCATAGCCCCCTGGGGCTATGCAAAAATTGAGAGGTCCTATATGGGGCTATGCATAGGGGGGGCTATGCATGGGACATTTTTTATGTTTTTGAGAGGTGCACAGAGGTATATTTTTTTAGGTCAAAAGCACATGTTTTAGGGCATAATTGAGGTCAAAACAGGGTTATTCTAGTACAAAACTCCCCCAAGCAGGCTTATAGGCATCTTAGCTTGGTGTGGGAGTGGCTATGGGTAGCTTATGACCAGCTATTTGGGGCTATGCATAGGGGGGCTATGCATAGGGCATTTTTTATGTTTTGCCAATATGGGGCTATGCATAGGGGGGGGGGGGCTATGCACAGGTAAATACGGTATAAAATTAGCTCCTTTTTCGATCTAACCCAACGTTTTGGAGCCAATCTTGCCCCTGTGATGCAGGGAACCAGTATCATGCCAGTTTACAAAGGAGATTTTGCAATATTTTGTCCTTATTTCGCGCTTTCAAACTGTTTCCCTGCCCCACAGAGGCAAGAGCAGCTCCTGAACAGGGAGTCAGACCGGTAGAGGATCAAATTTGCAGAAGGTGACGGTGGTGGTAATGTACTTTCAAATGTTAGAAATTCGAAAATTGCCTCCCTATACAAAACTTTCCCGCCAGATCCCCTGGAAAAATGTTCAAACCGAAAAAAGTACCAGTACTTTTACTATGAAGCAGGAAGCTACCGTATTTTTGGGTGTATAGCCCCGAGGCTATACAAAAATCGAGAGGTCCAATTGGGGGTTATACAAAGTACTTGACAAAATTTTCTTATTAGGTAGGCCTACTTTTTCATTTTTTGTGTACTTTTATCTTAGGGTGGATGTGGAAAATAGTTCCCAATTCCCAGTGAAGTCGAGGATCAAATGTTTCATAGCTTCTTTCGGTGGGTGGGTATGCATGCAGTTTTACATGCTGAAACGATCCCATCCTCTTCTCAAGGTGCGTAGTGTATAATGTGAGCTTAGCAAAGCCGCTGTGGGTATGGTCAATTTACACTGGGAGCCTATGCTCACACTCACGCCATGACACACTCGGACAAGGTGCTGCACTATGTTGCAACTGAAGCAATTTGTTATCACAACAGTGGACTTTCAGGAAATCTTCAAACGCTATCCCTGAATGAGCTGCTGATATCAAAAAATTTACTTGTAGCCTTGCATTTGAAGGCGTTGCAAAGAAAAAATTGGCCACAACAGGGAGAGATCCTCATTAATCCACGTGACTACCCTATCGATCTGGACAAAGCAAAGCAAATTAGCACGTACATTCAAAAGATTACTAGCACTGTGCTGGGCGATGTTTGAAAATGAATACTCTCCTTTTTCAACACCAAAGGGTGCGTACATCTCCTACCGGTACCCCGTATGCAACTTTTGTGTGTTGTGTTCCGTAGATCAATAGTGTACAGTACGTATTTACTGGTATGTCCTTGCTGGCTGATGTCCTTGCTGGCTGTTATTTTTTATAATAAAAAATATTCGCGTGTTCACTTCACACACACACCAACTGTACAAACAACAATCAACAATACACAACACCTTCAGGTATAAAAAAATCATCGAAGTTTACCCAATATATTTTTTCACACATCTTTTATCTGAGAAG
Source organism: Epsilonema sp. ZAB3_2 (assembly GCA_030247985.1). Lineage (NCBI taxonomy): Eukaryota > Metazoa > Nematoda > Chromadorea > Desmodorida > Epsilonematidae > Epsilonema > Epsilonema sp. ZAB3_2. The sequence goes on from JASAMW010004861.1 coordinate 18,913, forward strand.
TTAAAGGGGCTTTACCAAGTACTATGTAAGTACATAGGTGAAAGAGTACAATACAGTACATACGTAAGTACCTAGGTAGGTAAGGTACTACCATGGAACGAAGCGAGGGTGCTTTTCCTCTGGGTCATTCACAGACAACTTTATAGTTGTCTATGTTCCCGTACTGAATTGCGCTCGGCATGTTGGACCTGCAATAGTCCATGAAATGTCTTTTCCTAAACTTCGCAAAAAATTTTAACAATACGTGTTGAGCTCAATATTTCTATTTGATGCTGTTGTTAAAATTTTTTGCGAAGTTTAGGAAAAGACATTTCATGGACCATTGCAGGTCCAACAAGCCGAGAGCAATTCAGTACGGGAGCATAGACAACTATAAAGTTGTCTGTGAATGACCCAGAGGAAAAGCACCCTCGCTTCGAATGTGGGTACGTAGGTACCTACAATACCTTTGGTCTTGTCTTGCCTTGTCTCTCTCTTGTCATCTAATGAGCGGGATGGGGACGGACGGGATACGATGGTATAGATATAGATACGATCAAAATAAATAGGAGAAAATAAAAATAAGGGATTTGAAAAAACCCAGGGGACAATGCCCCCTCGTTTCTGTTCACTACGGTAGCCCATTCTTCCCAATACAGGAGTTATATACAGTATTTTTGCCCATACTATTGAGTAAACTAGTGAGATTGATGTTTCATGCCGCACAGTAATAATGGGAATTTCTATGATGGCATGAGTATGAGCCAGTTTTTACCAGGTTTCAGGTTATTGCTTCAGCAAACACCCCAAATAAGGTCAAACATGCGCTCAGAAGGTCAAAAAATCCCGTACTGGGCTCTGTTGAAAAATGCCTTCGTACAGAACCCAACCCCGTGTGTAGTGTACCGTATGTACAATATCGCCCCTCCCCGTAACCCCCTCCCCTAATCGGCCACTAAGTTTTATTAACCCCAGGTTACAAACGTGGCATTACAGTAGCGTAGGTCCCGTACATTGGATGAAGAGAAAAAGAGGCACCCGACCCGAGCCATCGCTTATTGCCTCAGAAAAACTTCTGCGTGTTCGCATACATGATAGAAAAAGTAGAAAGGGTTGGGGGCGGGGCAACGCTTTTTACTACTGTGTGTATGTACTTCATGCATGCAGAAAGATGAATTATTAGGGTAAAGCCCCTTTAAAGAAAAATGCTCTGGAATGCACAGCTGCTGGACCGTTGTAGAGCACGGGCACAAAATCGGTGGTGGAGAGAAACCTTTTGAGCAGACTGTCAAAGGTAGCTGTGGTCATACCGTAGTCCGTTAAAGGCCGGATGCGGCAAGATTTTCCTTATGGTGGTGAGGAGAGGACGAGAAGAGAATCGATTTTTGAAATTTTCTTTCGATGAAATGAAGTGTGCAGTTTTTCATTTTATACAACCACGATCCCCCTCTAATGCGGTTTTTGCCTACAGTTGGATTATTTAGCACTAACTATCATACACTAAAAAAATATCTCAGGATCTAGCCAACGTACCGTATTTTTGGGTGTATAGCCCCATGGGGCTATACAAAAATCGAGAGGTCTAATGGGGGGTTATACACTGGGGGATATACAGGGTGTACCATAATATACTCACCGGCTATTTGTGTCTATATCTCCACAGCGGGAAGTCAATTTCAAAAGCGGTCTTTTGTAACAAGTAGCCAAGGCTTCAAACTTTATGCACGCAAAGTTTCAAAGAGATAACTCAATCAGAAGCGGATCAAAACAGCTCAGTTTGTAAACCCCCAATTTCCACACATTTCTGCAGGCGGCCTGGTACAGATTGGCACACTTTCTGGCACAGAGTGCTATCAATCCAGGCCTGGTGGCTAAAATGAGGCGGTGCCCCATCCTGTTGCAAATAAACTTCCCTTCCCCAGTCCTCAGCAGCAGGCCAAACAAACATATAACCGGCCAAATCTGCTAACATTACGCGATAACCGTCACCAGTGACTGAGTCGTCAAAGAACACTGGTCCAACGAGCCCTCTGGAGGAAATTCCAGCCCATACTTCATCCAAGGGGCATTGCCAGCTCAACAGTTCGTAAAAATGTTGGGCGGAGAAAGGAGCAGGCTCAAGAGAACGAGGAAGGAAACGAAAATGCAAATTCGACGCCCAACTCTGTGCCGGCGCCTCAGTCTTGCCTGCGAAAAAGCTGCCGAAACTTTGATCGCTTACAGCGCTATGACATGAGAAGCTAGGAAGTTCATTGCAGTCGAAGCCTCTCTCATCGGTTGGTCCCCCTTTCTCCTTTCCCAAAAGTCTCTCTCATCGGTTGGTCCCCCTTTCTCCTTTCCCAAAAGTTTGATGAAGGAAAAGGGAGAAGGAAAAGTCCCTCATAATTTTGCCCTAATCTGCCCCAAACTAATTGCGTGCAATTGATAGCACACCCTGCAAGACAGGACACCCTCTCATTCTATTATTGCGTAGCACTAGCAGAGGGGCAGCGGGCAGAAGGGATTAGATTACCGCCCTCACTCCTTGCCCCCTCCTTGCTTATATTGCGTGTGGTATGCGATGCGAGTGGACAGAAGAACCCTACGGTGACTCCGCTGTGCTTCGCACGGTGCGTCTGCTGTCCACTATTATTGCTCATAACTGTCGGCTTGCATTTATTCGGGTCTTACTTTTGCCTGCACAGACGCAGTACACAAATGCTAAGGATGTCACGGGTTCGCGCTTTTTATTTTTTGTTCGGAATTAGCTCAAGCACAAAAGTGGAGAAAATGGTCAAAAACCTAAAAGAGACAAAAATACCAAGACTGGGGTCTGTTATACAAAAATTGGGATCCTTGACACCTCTAGTACCCACGCAGTGTGTGTTTTCCCAACACACCACCAGAGGGCGCGGGAGTGGGGGGCTCTCGTAGAGAAAAATATGCCCCAATTCCAAATTTAAAAAACAACCCTAAAATTTAAAAAAAAAAAAGTCTACACCCCAGGAGGGGAGAAAAAAAAAAAGAAAAAAAAAAAAAAAAACACACACACCCACAACCTCCAACCTCACCATTTTTTTTTTATAATAATCCCTTCATTATGAAACTGTACGCTTGCCAATTAGGACAGTTTTTGACACAAAACTGGCTCTAATTCAATAACCGGGCACTTTTTTGCAATTCCGCTCGATGAAAACTCGTCATTTTACCGGTCCAATTAACCCTGAAAAAATTAGCTCAATCGGCCCAAGGGTTAGGTCTGGACAGATTTTGGCATAGTTTGGTGCAAGATGAGAGAGGATCCGACTGCAATGTAAAACTTTGCATGCATAAAGTTTGAAGCCTTGGCTACTTGTTACAAAAGACCGCTTTTGAAACTGACTCCCCGCTGTGGAGATATAGACACAAATAGCCGGTGAGTATATTATGGTACACCCTGTACACTGGGGGATATACATGGGACAAAATTTATGTTTTTGAGAGGTGTGTAGAGGCATGTTTTTGAGGTCAAAAGTACGTGTTTTAGGGCATAATCGCGGTCAAAAGGGTTATTATAGTATAAGACATGCTCAGCTAAGCTTATAGGCATGGTAGCATGTTGTAGGAGTAGCTATAGCTAGCTTATGGCCAGCTTACATAGGTAGGTTAGGTACCTTCCAGTACATGGGGGTTATACACCAGGGGGGGATATACATAGGACAAAATTTATGTTTTGCCAATGGGGGGTTATACACTGTGGGATATACTCAGGGGATATACACCCAAAAATACGGTAGCGCAAAGCGGTTAAAAATCTCTCAATAAATTTCAGTGGGATTGAAAATAAAAAAAACCGCATGCGTCTACGTGCCCTCTATGTCGAGAAATCGCCGATTTCCTTAGGTACTGAACATGTACTAAAAAGGTACACTTTTTTGATTATTCCACATAAATGAACAATCCCGCTAAAAGTTATCGAGAGATTTTTAACCGCTTTGCGCTACGTCGGCTAGATGTCCTGAAATATTTTTACTGTATGATAGTTAGTGCTAAATCCAACTGTAACCCACTTAGGGTATGTCTGTTGTATGTTTCAAGATCAAGTCAACACCTCTTCACCCTTTGGGCAAACCTTTTCTGCATCCTCCCTTTAAAGCACCATGCAATTCCATAGACAACTGGCAGATTGTAACACCTTCCTGTTTCAGCTCACCGTTTGCAAACTTTTCCATCATGCGGTACTCAGCCCCTTCATTATCCATCCACAGGTGGTCTATGAATGAAAGATTGTCGGCGTGAGTTTTCAGAAAGTCTATGAACCCGACCATTTTCGTCTCTCGCACTTGGTAAGTACCATTGATCAGTACAGAAGAATTGGTTGTTTCAGTAGTCGCGCCGACAGCAACTGGAACAAACTTGCCCACCTTCTGGTAAACTTTACCACTTTCGAAAATGGGATCCGCACCATAAAGGGTGCAGTTCGGTTCAACTAAAAAGCGAAAAAGACAATTGGCAAGCCATATGCTTTCTACGTACATAAAGTGTAACCATAATCATTGTACTCCAGGCATTTTATTTATCTCCGGTTCTAGCGACCATTGAGCAAAGCGTTCAAATATCACACGGCTAACTTTCAGCCGCATTGACAATATATAAAACCGCTTGCGTCTAGCTGCTCTCAGTGGCGAGATATCGTCGATTTCCTTCAATACTAAAATTGCGTTGACATTTGGCAGACGCTAAACCACGACACCTCACGACCCTGTACCCTACGCCCGATGCGCATTTTTTTGTTTTCATCACGTATGCATATTTATTATATTTCTACCACTTTTGATTTTTCGGGCGTTTAGGGTTAGAATTGCCCAATGGTCGACATCGACACCAATTTGGCGATTCTAGTACTGAAGAAAATCGGCGATATCTCGCCACTGAGAGCAGCTTAGACGCAAGCGGTTTTTTTATTGTAAATGCGGCTGAAAGCCGTGGGGTTTTTGACCGATTTGCTCTATGGTCGCTAGAACCGGAGATAAAGAAATAATGCCTGGAGGGGGGAGTACGATGATTACGTATGGTTACACTATAGTTTTTTATTAAACCAAAACGTAAGCTACCAAGTTATACTACGTAAGCTAAACCCACTACACAGTACTAGCATAAAAGCAGGCCTGCTGCATTACTCACATTTTAGCAACTTTTCTTCCGATTTGATGTCATTTCCTATTCCCAATGTCACTGCAACGCACGTATGCGGTCTTTTCTGATTTACAGGTTTAACATAGAATTTCCAATCGTCATTATTGGTCAGATACGCGCCTTTGGCTAGCCACGCTTGCTGGACAACTTCACCCAGACAGATCTTGACTATTGGCGCGAACCTGATGAATAAATCTTCCACAGCAGCCGCATTCTTTAGCAGACAGTCTCTGTACTGATTGACTGATAGAAAAAGAACAGGATCCGCAGCAAGAGTAGTAGCAAAAATCTGTAATCACGTAAAAGGGAAAGAATAGAGGACCTATGTACCTACCTAGTATGCCTATGTATGTATGTACTACATACAAGTGAACACGAAAAAATTCATCCCTGGCAGCGATATTGGGGTGAATCTCTGCCTGCGTGCCAGGGATAAAATGTTTCATTTTACACTTTGTTCTCCATTCTTTCTCCTGAGCAGAATTATAGATTTTTGATAGCGGATGTTGTTTGAGGTATAGGTGGTCGTGGTGGTGGTAGAGAAGCTGTTTTTAAAGGCGTTTGCCTTGTAGTACTAATCGCTAGCTGTGAGTTCGACGGTGGCAGAGCGGTTGTTTTTAATGGCGTTTGACTTGTTGTGGTCGCTTGCCGTGAACTTGAAGGTGGTAGAGTGGTTGTTTTTAACCGGCGTTGACTTGTTGTGATTGCTTGCTGTGAGCTTGAAGGTGGTCGAGCGGTTGTTTTTAATGGAGTTTGGCTTGCTGTGATCGCTTGCTGTGAACTTGAAGGCGGGAGAGAGGTTGAAGCGGTTGTTTTCGAAGGCGCTTGGCTAGTATAGACTGCTTCTTGCTGTGATTCAAACCTGTTTTGCTGTTTTTCAGCTAAAATTTGCTTAAAAAGAGGATGCATGAACAGATTTTCAGAAGGTGGTAATTGGTATCAGGTCTGAGTACTGAAGAGGCAAGGTTTTAATTGTATGTAGCATAGTACAATAGTACAGTAAAGTTTAGTACTAATATTGTGGTATTTTGACCAGAAATCTTATTGTGGCATCAGTCCACATGAAAAGGATAGTACGGTAAGAAAGAGGTCAGAAATCTGTTCTCATGCATCCGCTTTAAGGTTTTGTACCAAATTTTCATGATCAGATTTCATTTTATTTGACCTCTGGCCAATTGGTAATACCAAAAACATATAATCTGCATAGAGAAGTAGAAGAATGAGCAACGCATTCAGAACTACTGTTGTACATAGGACGCATTGTCTCCGTATCCCCCTCCCCCAACCCTATCGATCTTTGTATTTTAATAATAAATTAAAGTTTATGGAACTTCTAGGTCATAAGCCACTAACTAGGTATTTCTTCTTCATGGTGTTTTCATATCAATCTTTCTGCAGCAACTTATGCGCTTCTGACCATTGAATATTGAAACGCAAACAGCAAAAAGTGCCGCTGGCGCAAGTTTGCGCCTGTTTCCATTATGTAATCCCTATTATAAGGACGACTACAGCAAGTCTCAACAAAAGGTTTGGAGCAAAATATCTGCATAAACAACCAAAATGTTCGAAACGAAAGTTGCTCTGGCAACCCAAATTTGTCGCACCAAATAAATCACTTATTCTTCTTCTTCATCATACGCAATTATTAGTTTTTGGTAAGACAAAACAAAAAAGAAAGACTTGGAAAGAGCAAGTAGCGAAAGCTATTAAAACCAGAACTTGTCGAAACTTCAGTGCCATCCTGTAGAATAAACTATGTTGAATCCATTGTGTTACAATAATGATGGTTGGTTGGTAATAGGTATTCCCAGCTCAGTAGAGTAGAGTCATGAGTTAACACAGATAAGAAGGAGACGGTGACTAGCCCCAGCCAGGTTGTCCTACATTGGGAGACGTTCACTTCAGTATGTCTATGTATGCACATATACGTACATACGGTACCTACCTGCTGGTCGTTCACAGTAGGTATTTATATGTGCTTACACGTTCATATTGGCAGCTTGCCTGCTTGTGCATATGACGACGATTTTGTGAGTCGTAAAATTCTGCAAACAGTCGCACGCTCCAAAAAAGCAGGCCCAAGCCCAAGGGACATGTTTATTGAAACATTGGTAAAATAAAAATTATTATTGGGGCTTTGACCTGGCACGTCTCCGGCCTTCCTTTTTTACTGGATAACCCATGAAATCTACTGCTCGCCGTTTTTCTGACACACCTGTATATAAAAAGCACTATTCTACCTACAGTATATGTACCACTGATGTCAGAGTAAAATTTACCGGTACTTTACCCGGGTAAAATGGCCAATTTTGGGCTGGGTAAAATTACTTTACTTTACCCGATGCAATGGCTCATCGGGTAAGGTTTACCGGTACCCAGCAGAATGGATGCTTACCCTGGTAAAAATGCTGAAAGTGCGGGTAAGTACGGCTAATACTTACCCGATTTACTCGGCCATACTTTCTAGTACTTACTCGGGTAGATGTACTAAGGTACTAGTAAAAGCTTGTGCTCTGGACAAATTAGCACTGCTTGCATCAATTTCTGAATCCGTCAGACGATATTATAACGTACCTACCTACCTTCAACAATGTGTAAACATACAGTACGCTGGGTGGGATAGGTATGTTATGGATTGTAATCTAACGCGTGTGCATGTATGTATGGGCGCATAGCAACCAATTTCAAAGCAAAAATCCCCTACCTATGTACTTACTCGATTTTACCCGGGTAAAATGCTTCACATGGGTTTACTTTACCCGTTTTGACAAGAGCCGGGTAAAGTTACCTTACTTTACCCGGGATAGGGCATACCCGGGTAATTTACTTTACTTTACCCGTTTTCATTGAAGACCGAGTTGACATCAGTGATATGTACTGTATTGTCACGTCAGCTTTTTCACGGATTAGCAGTCATGTCATAGCAATGGCACTTCTTAGGCTGTGGGCGAGCAGTAAAATGCTGTATAGAATTTACGCAAACAAGAATAAGTTGCTTTTTGTACCAATATGTACAAACTTATCAATCAACAGGTGACAACGCCCCTTTCCTATTATCCATGTTGTTGTACCAATGTACACGTGCACGAACTGTACATGTTTACATACATATGTACATACATACATACATACATACATACATACATACATACATACATACATACATACATACATACATACATACATACATACATACATACATACATACATACATACATACATACATACATACATACATACATACATACATACATACATACATACATACATACATACATACATACATACATACATACATACATACATATACGGTATCGCGTCGTTACACCCAACTGTGCGTTGTCGGCCCAACTGAGGCAAGGGGTCTTGTAAGTTCTGTGTGTCCCGCTTATTCAGCTTGCTTGGGTAAACGTATTGTAGGGTGTTCTCTGTTGGGGTGTGGGTATTTCCGGGAACGGGAACGGGAACGGGGGCGGGGAAGCAGGGGTATTTGAAGGGGACGGGGGCGGGGAATGTATTTGCGGGGAGCCATAGAAACCGTAGCAATATGGGGTCCAAAATGTCCGTCATTTCAAGCCGAATCGAACGGTGTCATTTTCAGAGTGATAGCTTCATGACAGGATGAGATATTGACCTTCAAATATGCTGTGTGTGAAATGTGAACACATATGTACACAGTGTCAAAAATATATAATTGGCTCAATATTTTAGTTCTACTAAGAGTATGCAGAACCAAACGACAGGTGTGACTAATACCCAAACCCAAACCCAAACCTGCTGACTAAAGTAAAACTAGAATTGCTGGGACCCATGCATTATTTATCTCCGGTTCTAGCGACCGTAGAGCTAAGCGGTTAAAAATCTCTCGATAACTTTAGCTCGCCTCGAAAATAAAAAAAAACCGCATGCGTCTACGTGCCCTCTGTGTCCAGAAATCGCCAATTTCCTTAAGTACTACAAATGTACTAAAAAGGTACACTTTTTTCGATTATTCAGCATAACTGAACAAGCCGCAAAAACTTTTTCATTAAAAGTAGCTTGTCCTATGTAAAATTTGGTGTAGATTTCAAAAATAGTATCGGTGTTTCAAAAAAATTTAACCCCTAGTATATAATTTTGCAAAATATGTATATTTTTGACAATTTTTGGGTAAGGGTTAATTTTTTTGAAACACCAATACTATTTTTGAAATCTGCATCAAATTCTACATAGGATAGGCTAGTTTTAATGAAAAATTTTTTGCGGCTTCTTCATTTATATTGAATAATCAAAAAAAAACTGTACATTTTTAGTACTTAAGGAATTTGGCGATTTCTCGACACAGAGGGCACGTAGACGCATGCGGTTTTTTTATTTTCGAGGCGAGCTAAAGTTATCGAGAGATTTTTAACCGCTTTGCTCTACGGTCGCTAGAACCGGAGATAAATAATGCATGGGTCCCAGCAATTCTAGTTTTACTACATATAAAACCCAAACCCAAACCCGTGCCAACAACCTAAATTTGAACCAAGCCTGACTGGCCCTAATGAACCTCATCCATACCCAGCTGACCCATTACTGATAAGTTGATAGTGATTAGGTGATAAGACCTTATTAGTCATATCAGTGATAAGCCTTATCAGCTTTTCTTATGTGAATAAAGATGTGAAATAATTTGTGAGTTACATATCAAGAAAAATCAGAAAAAATAACTTATCACCTGAAGCAGTGATAAGCCCTATTGATAAGAATTGATATGCCTGATCACTGGTAAGCTAGCACCTATAAAGAATTGCTTTGCAGCTTTGCCCATTCTTATTCTGGAAATTGCACAAAACATGTGCTCATGTGCTTATCAGTAACAAAAAGCTTGTGATGAGAAAAGTCACCCTTGTAACAAGTCTTATCATTGATAAGCCTTATCACAGCTGTAACTATCATTTTGCTCTTCCTCTCTGCTTTGTGCACACTTTGCACCAACTGAGAAAATGTGCCTGGAGTTAGTGGTCCTTATCGCAAGGGTGCCTTTTCTTATCACAAGCTTTTTGTTACTGATAAGCACATGAGCACATGTTTTGTGCAATTTCCAGAATAAGAATCGTACGTGCCTCTCTACTCGATACGCCTCTACGTATGTACGTACGTGTATTCTAACTCTGTGCTGTACATAAGTAGGCGGATCTATAGCTGATTGGTTGGACTGATTCTGTTTGTTGTTATTGAGGTTGACAAGGGAGAGGGGACACGGGATGAGACGACATAAGGACATTGTGTTGTGTGATCGAGGAATAAACTGGTCACAATGAAACTTCACGGCGTGCGTCATTCCTATCTGGGTGGTGTCGGTGTGCTTTTCTGCTTATGTATTGTACGTACCTACAGTTCCTGTTAGCTTGCTTTCTCTTCGCTTGTGCCGATCCGGGGCATGTGGAACCAGGGGCGCTACGTTTATCATTGGATTGCTGTCATCCTAAATCTTATAGCCTTATGCATGGTTGCGGCACTAAATGTCATACGCGGCTGACGGGCCGGACGCCAAAAGAAGCTGCCAATTTAGCCTCTTGCGCGCCCCTCGGTTGTCCACATTAGGACCAGTCTGGCTTGGTTCAAATTTAGCTTTTTGGCACGCGAGTTTGGGTTTGGGTTTTAGTCAGCAGGTTTGGGTTTGGGTTTGGGTATTAGTCACACCCGTCGTTTGGTTTCTGCATACTTTTAGTAGAACTAAAATATTGAGCCAATAATATATTTTTGACACTGTGTACATATGTGTGCACATTTCGCGCACAGCATATTTGAAGGTCAATATCTCATCCTAGCATGAAGCTATCACTCTGAAAATGATACCATTCGATTCGGCTTGAAATTACGAACATTTTGGACCACATATTGCTATGGTTTCTATGGCTCCCCGCAAATACATTCCCCGCCCCCGTCCCCGCGTTCCCCTCAAATACCCCTGCTTCCCCGCCCCCGTTCCCGTTCCCGTTCCCGCAAATACCCACACCCTTCTCTGTTGCACACACACGACTGTACACAACAACAAACTTTCTTCCGAATCCCTGATATTAGATCAAGGCATAACAAACAGATTATGAGATACGCGGCGAACTGCGCGCTTTTGACAATATCGCGTACATGAGTCTGTCCTATGCAAATGAAAGTAGGTACAAAAGTACTGTTACTATGGTTACGAAGCAACAGACTCATGTCCGCGTTCGCCCCATCTATGTACCGTCGAACACACCATCACCTCCCTCCAGCTTCAGTCATCCATCACTGGTGTCAACTCGCTCTCTCAGAATATTGAGTTAAGTTGAGTTAGATTTACTCGGGTTGGCATTTTCCTGAGTTAAGTTGAGTAACTTACTCGCTCTAACTTCAGCTGAGTCGGGTTAGCCCAAAATCTTGCGAGTTACTCGAGTAAGTACTGTCGAGTAAGTACTGGCTGAAAATGTCCAAACGAAAAGAACATACATACGTATATCATTCTGAATGTCCCGAAAATATTGTGTTTTTGCAGGCGATGTCGTTTTCTTTTCTTTGCCACCTCATTGCTAATGCATTCGATAATAATGCAACACGAAAAGCATCCGCTGAATACTGGGACGGAGTGAAGAATGTTTTATTTCTCACGTACTGTATGTACCGTCCGCTTTTGTTGCTGCCGCGTTTATGTTTGAGTGCGCGCTGCTGCTTTGTATGCACAGGTACGTGCACGCCGTTTACAACAATAGCGTAACTCGAGTTAACTTACTCGAGTAAGTACTGGGTAAAGTATGGAATGCTTGACTCGAGTTAGTATGGCAGTACTTACTCGCTGTTTCTAAAATTTTACTCGAGTTAGAAGCAACAATGGTCAATACCGAGTTAAGTCGAGTTAGTTAACTCGATGACTGCATTTTTCCGAGTTAAGTTAAGTTAAATAACTCAGGCAAAAATCGCCCGAGTTACTCGAGTAAAGTAACTCAAATTTTTACTCTGACACCAGTGTCATCCATCATCCAGGGCTGAAGCGGGGAGGCGGGATTCCTTTCGTCGATCTTTCACTGCGTCGAATGGCGGGTGGTGGGTGATACTGGAATCCTCTGTGTTGGTCGAACTGTCATCGAAGGCTCGTCGAGCATCCTTCTTGGGACATTGGCTGCTTTGTACGGCTTCAGGCGGCGGGCATTCCAGACCTTTCCATCTGAAAATCGGAAGGTGTAGTAGCCAATGACTTCTTCTACAGTCTTCGGAGCACTGTAGGTCGGTTGTCCTTTCGGTGCATGCGGTAGCCTTCTGAGGACAAAGTCTCCCACTTTGTACACGCCTTTGACGAGCTTCGGTCTTGCTGGTTGTTGTGCTGGTTCAGGGCTTGTCAGCTTGCATAGCAATAGACATAGGCTTAGGCTTAGGCTTAGCAATGGACATAGGCTTAGGCTTAGCAATGGACATAGGCTTAAGCTTAGTATTGGACATAGGCTTAGGCTTAGCAATGAACATGGGCTTACGCTTAGTAATGGACATATGTAGGCTTAGGCTTAGCAATGGACATGGGCTTGCGCTTAGTAATGGACATAGGCATAGCCTTAGGCTTAGCAATGGACATAGGCTTAGGCTTAGGCTTAGCAATGGACATAGGCTTAGGCTTAGGCTTAGGATTAACAATGGGCATAGGCTTAGGCTTAGCAATGGGCATAGGCTTAGGCTTAGCAATGGACATAGGCTGAGGCTTAGCAATGGACATAGGCTTAGGCTTAGCAATGGACATAGGCTTAGGCTTAGCAATGGACATAGGCTTAGGCTTAGGCTTAGCAATGGACATAGACTTAAGCTTAGGCTTAGCAATAGACATAGGCTTAGGCTTAGCAATGGACATAGGCTTAAGCTTATTAATGGACATAGGCTTAGCCTTTGGCTTAGCAGTGGACATAGGCGTAGGCTTAGGCTTAGGTTAAGCAATGGACATAGACTTAGGCTTAGTAATAGACATAGGCTTAGGCTTAGCAATGGACATAGGCTTAGGCTTAGCAATGGACATAGGCTTAGGCTTAGCAATGGACATAGGCTTAGGCTTAGCAATGGACATAGACTTAAGCTTAGGCTTAGCAATAGACATAGGCTTAGGCTTAGCAATGGACATAGGCTTAAGCTTAGTAATGGACATAGGCTTAGCCTTTGGCTTAGCAGTGGACATAGGCGTAGGCTTAGGCTTAGCCCGTTCGGTTGCAAGCCATACATCGTGTTAGTTGTCAACACATCGCGTTGTGTTATAATACTATGTGTAACCATATCTAACGCTATGTGTGCACTTTTCTAACACGACTTATGTTGAGGCGAAAATCGACCACCACATCTAGTGTTAGTGGTTTTTTGTGGTTTCCATACATCGTGCTAAGAATAACACGAAGTACAAACATAACGTTAACGACGTGGATTTGTTTATTTTTTTGTGGAATGTAGTGTTATTTTGTAAGTACATTTCACATTTCGACAACAATCTATACATCGTGTTAGGAACTGTCAATTAAAAAACAAAAATAACATGACATATGGAAACCGACATATTTTCCTAACATGAAGTAAGGCAAAAAAGTTTCACCTCGCGCTAAAAATTATTTGACAATTTCATAAATCGTTTTAAAAATACACGTAGTTAAAAAATTACCTTAACACGACATAGCACTTTATAACATGAAGTATGGGAAAAAAAATAGCGCGATGTAATGTACTTCCGGGATGTATAGATCCCGGTTGCAACCGAACGGGTTAGGTTAAGCAATGGACATAGACTTAGGCTTAGTAATAGACATAGGCTTAGGCTTAGGCTTAGCAATGGACATAGGCTTAGGCTTAGCAATGGACATAGGCTTAGGCTTAGCAATGGACATAGGCTTAGGCTTAGCAATGGACATAGGCTTAGGCTTAGCAATGGACATAGGCTTAGGCTTAGCAATGGACATAGGCTTAAGCTTAGGCTTCGCAATGGACAGAGGCTTAGACTTAGGTTAAGCAATGGACATAGGCTTAGGCTTCGGCTTAGGCTTCGGCTTAGCCTTTGTAATGGACATAGGCTCAGGCTTAGGCTTAGGCTTAACAATGGGCATAGGCTTAGGCAATGGACATAGGCTTAGGCTTCGCAATGGACATAGGCTTAGGCTTAGGCTTAGCAATGGACATAGGCTTAGGCTTAGGCTTAGCAATGGACATAGGCTTAGGCTTAGGCTTAGCAATAGACATAGGCTTAGGCTTAGCAATGGACATAGGCTTAAGCTTAGGCTTCGCAATGGACAGAGGCTTAGACTTAGGTTAAGCAATGGACATAGGCTTAGGCTTCGGCTTAGCCTTTGTAATGGACATAGGCTCAGGCTTAGGCTTAGGCTTAACAATGGGCATAGGCTTAGGCAATGGACATAGGCTTAGGCTTCGCAATGGACATAGGCTTAGGCTTAGGCTTAGCAATGGACGTACAGTACGAATCTGCCTGCACTAACTAACACCACACAAAAAATAACTCAGGATCTAGCCAACGTAGCGCAAAGCGGTTAAGAATCTCTCGATAAGTTTCAGCGGGATTGAAAATAAAAAAAAAACCGCATGCGTTTACGTGCCCTCTGTGTCGAGAAATCGCCAATTTCCTTAAGTACTAAAAATGTACACTTTTTTTCGATTATTCAACATAAATGAACAAGCCGCAAAAATTTTTTCATTAAAACTAGCCTATCCTATGTAAAATTTGGCGTAGATTTCAAAAATAGTATCGTTGATCCAAAAAATTTAACCCCTACCCAAAAATTGTCAAGAAAATATAAATTTTGCAACATTATATACTAGGGGTTAAATTTTTTTAAAACACCGATACTGTTTTTGAAATCTACACCAAATTTTACATAGGATAGGCTACTTTTAATGAAAAAGTTTTTGCGGCATTGTTCATTTATGTGGAATAATCGAAAAAAGTGTACCGTTTTAGTATATTTTCAGTACTTAAGGTCTCAATGCCCTGTTTCGGAGCCAAATTTGAGGCTTCCTCGTAGCCGTTATGTGCAAGATAAAAGTGATCACTTATCATGTAAATATAGAACAACCCTTCCTCTACACGTACACCAAACGGCAGCGCCAAAGCTCTTGTATTCGGCGCAGTACGACACGCCGAAGAACGCCCCAAAAACCACGCGATTTGGGTGTTCCGAAGGAACCACTGGGTATTTTTCAACATGCGGCACACCATTCAACGCGTCTTGACGAGAGGAATCGATCGGTACCTGCGGCGCCTCTCTACGTTGCCTCTACGCAAAGTTATCCAAGAAGAACGTGTTTGAAAAAGTTATCGTTTCAATCAAGAATAGCGCCACGGAGAGGCCGTTTCAAGAGGCGCTCTATGGCGCGTCAAAGAGATCGTGTAACAAGCTTTCGATCGATATCTTGATCTCCTCTCAACTCGCTTTCGTTGGCTCAGGAGAGCCTGGACTAAATTTATCCAGAAGTCCATGCATAGACAGTTGTCCCTGCATAGTACGAAGACGAGCGCAGAGAGCGCGACTGGAGCGGAAACAGCGAACGGAAAACAAGCAGACGGATGATCGTATGGTGTCAGGAAGTGAAAACAGCTGGAATTAGATATCACCAGATACTTCACTAGTAGTACAGGAGTCCACGCTCAGAAAAACAGGGCATTGAGACCTTAAGGAAATCGGCGATTTCTCGACACAGAGGGCACGTAGACGCATGCGGTTTTTTTTATTTTCAATCCCGCTGAAACTTATCGAGAAATTTTTAACCGCTTTGCGCTACGTTGGCTAGATCCTGAGTTATTTTTTGTGTGGTGTTAGTTAGTGCAGATTCGTACTGTAGGCTTAGGCTTAGCAATGGACATAGGCTTAGGCTTCGGCTTAGGCTTCGATTCTGGATCTCACTGCTAGAAAAAAGGAAGGGTTTCCAGAAAACACTGCAAGGCGAATTAGCCATCTGCGTGGGACCTTTTTCGACCACCAGAACTGGTTGATTCTGCTACAATTCATGGAGTATTACTGGGTGTTTGCCCAAGATACTTATTTTGTAAAATAAGATACTGTAATGTTTCGTGTACACGGGGAAACAAAATTGATCAGCTACATAGCTACTAATTGCTAGACAATCAACTGAAACTAGGAAGAACCTCGCTGACGTTACAATGTTGCAGTTTCCTTCAGTACTGGGGGGTAAAGTCGACGGGCCGACTTTCCCCACCCTTCAGTACAAGCGTTAGGCGGCCGAATTTACCCTACCAAGTACTGAAATTGTTTTTTGCTATGTACAGTATGTATATCCGTTTAAGGTCTCACACTATAGATCTCTGAGCCGTGGACTCCTAGACTACCAGCACATATAGATTACTGCGTGTAGTCGTACAACTCTTACTCGTACAATCCAAATTCCAGTTGTTTTCATCCGTCTTCTTCGTTTCAGTTCGCTGTTTCCGCTCCAGCCCGTGCGCCGCGCTCTGGTCGCTCGTTTGCGGTCGTCTATGTACATATGCATGGACAACTATATAAATGCGGTCCAGCTCTCTCCTGAGCCAACGAAAGCGAGTTGAGAGGAGATCAAGATACCGATGGATAGCTTGTTACACGATCTCTTTGACGCGCCATATAGCGCCTCTTGAAACGGTCTATTTGTAGCGCTATTCCTGATTGAAACGCTAACTTTTTCAAACAGGTTTTTTATGGATAACTTTGCGTAGAGGCAACGTAGAGAGGCGCCGAAGGTACCGATCGATTCCTCTCGTAAAGATGCCGTTGAATGGTATGCCTCATGTTGGAAAATACCCAGCGGTTCCTTCGGAACACCCAAATAGCATGGTTTTTATGGTGTTCTTTGGCGTGTCGTACTGCGCCGAATACAGGAGCTTTGGCGCTGCAGTTTGGTGTACCTGTAGAGGAAGAATGATACTTTATTCACATTATGACGGATCACTTTTATCTTGCGTACAACGGCTACGACGAAGCCTCAAATTTGGCTCCGGAACTATAGTGTGAGACCTTAACCGCAGGCCCTATGAACTCGACAAGTCGGGATTGTGGAGTTCATGCTGAACTCGACAAATAGTTTTGTCGAGTTTATCCAAAAAGTTTTTTGTCTAGTTGAGTTTTTCGTGCGGCAGTTTCAAAGTCGACTGTGGAGTTCACTCTTTGTCGAGTTGAATGAAATGAACTCCACACGTGATTTTGTGGAGTTCATTTTGAAATTTTGTCGAGTTCAGCATGAACTCATCAATGAACGAAAAAGTCCATTGTGGATTTCACCAATAAAAACTAAGTCCATTGTGGAGTTCATGTTTTGTTGAGTTCAACGCGTTTATTTACATTGTATAGTTATCAGAAAACGAAAAGTCCATTGTGGAGTTCACCAATAAAAAGTAAAAGTCCACTGTGGAGTTCATTTTGTCGAGTTTACTGAACTCGACAATTTCGTCAAAAAAGGCTGTTTGTCGAGTTCATTTTGTGGATATCAGAAAACGAAAAGTCCACTGTAGTTTTTACCAACTCGACTAGGGTGAACTCGACAACGCAATTGTAGTTTCCACTTTGTGAGTTCATTGAACTCGACAAAAAATCTCAATTCGGGATTGTGGAGTTCACTTTGCGGGGAACCAAAATTGGTCCGATCTGCGGTTAAACGGATATCTCCAGTACCAAGTGGGGCAAATTGGTTCAAACTTCGCCTGGGGCTAGGGTATCATGCCCCTACGGTATCTTGGATGAACACCCAGAATAAATTGCAGGGGGTGAGCAGGGTTTTCGTACCCCGTAAAACTAAACAACTGTCACCCTTCACCGAGAGCTTATTGGAATACTTTCAAAGCAAAAGCGAGAATCCGTTCGTAGAGGTGCAGGATTGGCAATCTAATTTTCTATTTTGCGGCGAATCCAGTGACCAGTATTGTTCGCATTATAGCCTGAAAAACGACTGCATTTTGCGTAACGCCTACCTGTATCGCTACATTTTGCTTGTGGACATGGATGAGTTGGTTCAACCTTTGCGCGATCCAACACTACTCAAACTTCTTCAGAAGAAAGATGCTAAGGACATCGGCTCATTCCAATTCACTCAGCATTATCACATTACGAACGTGTCACAACCTGCCATACCTTCGATTTCTAGCACAAACGGAACAATAAAGCCCGAACATAGCGGAACTGCAGAAATTTCTCTACAAAAACTTGCCAATTTTGACGTGGACAAATTTTTCCGGTGAAATCGACTATAGATTCTCACCAAAAGCCGTGGTCAAACCAGAAACGGTGAAAAAAATGTGGGTGCATTACGTACATGATCATTATTCTGGATACAAGTCAGTCGATATGAATGCCAAAACCGAGGGATACTTTCATCACTTCAAGAACGTTAGCATGTGGCCACAAGTGGTGCAGACGCTTCATGCCGGTTACAATCACACAGCTGCAGACAGTTTGTTCACAGGAACATTTCTTCACCTGCTCACGGAAAATATTGCCAAGACATTGCGAGAAATTTTGTTGCGCTCAAGAATGAACGATAGTTCGACTTGATGGCGTGAAAAAAAGATTATTGTCATCACCTGGGGTAGGCTTAGCAGGTTCGCGGTCACTTCGTTGCGGTTTTTTTCGTTGCGGACATTTCGTTGCGGACCTTTCGTTGCCGCGGTCACTTCGTTGCGAGAACTTTCGTTGCGGTCACTTCGTTGCGGTTTTTTTCGTTGCGGACATTTCGTTGCGGCCGTCCTCTGGTCATTTGGTTGCGAGAACTTTCGTTGCTGGTCATTTCGTTGCGAGATTTACCTAAGCTTAAGCCTAAGCCTAAGCCTGCAACGAAATGAACGGCAACGAAAGTACTCGCAACGAAATGACCAGAGGATGGCCGCAACGAAATGTCCGCAACAAAAAAAACCGCAACGAAGTGACCGCAACGAAAGTTCTCGTAACGAAGTGATCACCGCCGCAACGAAGTGACCGCAACGAAGTGACCGGCTACCAAGTGACCGTATCCCGCTTAGCCTTAGGGCTTAGGCTTAGGCTTAGGCTTAGGCTTAGGCTTAGGCTTAGGCTGAGGCTTAGGCTTAGGCTTAGCCTTAGGCTTAGGCTTAGGCTGAGGCGTAGGCTTAGCCTTAGGCTTAGGCTTAGGCTTAGGCTTAGGCTTAGGCTTAGGCTTAGGCTTAGGCTCAAACTGAGGCTTACAGTACGATTCAGCAGGGTTTATCACACACTAAAAATATCTCAGGATCTAGCCAACGTAGTGCAAAGCGGTTAAAGATCTCTCGATAAGTTTCAGCGGGATTGAAAATAAAAACGCATGCACAATGCCGCAAAAACTTTTTCATTAAAGTAGCCTATCCTATGTATAATTTGGTGTAGATTTCAAAAACAGTATAGGTGTTTCAAAAAAATTTAACCCCTACATAGAATCTCTTAATTCTAGTAATAGTATACTACCAGTGGAGAAGTGCTCCTAAGGAGCACGAAGGAAGTGAGCGAGAGGCTCACTAGCCTGCAGATGCTTATGGGGTTGACGGCGCAGAAACCAGAAGGTTCCAACCGCCCATCGCTGCCGAAACTTGCTACCCCTCCGAGTTGACAGCCTCTCGCACAATCTGCTGCTGTCTGACTGGTGCGGGCATACTTTTGCCCATTCCCAATCATGGCAAACAAAACTCTTCAATGACCTTTGTTGCCTCTCGCCTGCTTCTGTATGCCTGATCCATGCAGCATTATGAATAAGTATGTGCATATGTATTGTACGGATGTTTGTTCTTTCTCGCATGTGCATTCGCATGTAGTAGGCTACAGTACATACGTACCCATTCAATAATGGCCTCCAATGTGACCAGCCGTTTCAAACGTTTCTTGCCAAATAGAAGGCGAGAGGTCCACCAGGGTTCGATCTTCTCGATTCAAAATATCGGCTTTGGAATCAAGTTTCAGCTGAAGTTATCACTTGCTGTTGTTCAGGATAAACAGCTATAAGCTATAAGCTATAAGACATTAAATCTTTACAGGTATGTATGTATGTTCTACTCTTGAGGAAACATCACATTTTTTTGTGTTGAACTAATGCTCAAGGTTTTTTGTTGCGTCATATTATGTACCAGCATGTACATGTTTACATACATATATTACCTAGTTAAGATGACCAAATATTATGGTTTGGATCCAGCGTTTTGCATGTGATCAGGCATACAGAAGCAGGCGAGAGGCAACAAAGGTCATTGAAGAGTTTTGTTTGCCATGATTGGGAATGGGCAAAAGTATGCCCGCACCAGTCAGACAGCAGCAGATTGTGCGAGAGGCTGTCAACTCGGAGGGGTAGCAAGTTTCGGCAGCGATGGGCGGTTGGAACCTTCTGGTTTCTGCGCCGTCAACCCCATAAGCATCTGCAGGCTAGTGAGCCTCTCGCTCACTTCCTTCGTGCTCCTTAGGAGCACTTCTCCACTGGTTCCTGCCACGTCTACTCGATATGTGAGAAGCATATAGGATACAAGCATGTCAAAATTGTTCCCAATCGATACATTTTGTTTTAACACATGCATACAAATCTTTTAAAAACTGAGCTTGAGTTGACGAGATGTGCTAACGGACCTCAAGATACATTATAAACATAAATTAGGGGATATACCTACATGGGACATTTCTATGTTTTTGAGAGGAATTGAGCCTTATGTGAACGTGCATTACAAATGCATACAAATCTTTGAAAAACCGAGCTCGAGTTGACGAGATGTGCTAGTGGAACCTCGACATACATAATACACTACATGGAACATTTTTTATGTTTTTGAGAGGAGATTGAGTATGTGAATGTGCATAACACATGAAATGCAATTCTTTAAAAACAAACTGAGCTCAAGTTGACGAGATGCGCTAGTGGAACTTCGAGATACATTATAAATTACACAGGATGTTTCTTTGTTTTGAGTGGAATTGAGCCTATGTGAATTTAATTAGACTATGTGAATCAGGTATGAGCGAGGAGTTGGTTAGTAAGAAATGCAAGACATAGGTAGACCTTGTCAAGATGAATTGAATGGTATATCACGTGACTACATTTAGCCAATTTTTGTTTTATTTTGTGCCTATGTGTATACATTAGAACTATGTGAATCAGGCATATTGGGTACAAGCATGTAGAAATTATTCCCAACTGATAGATCTTGCAAAGATGAATCGAATGGTATGTCACATGCCTACAAATCGCCAAACTGAAGAATATAACACCTTTTTGCGACTTTCATCAATGTGAATGCATTTTTTACTATGTGAATCAGGCATGAGCATGTCGCAGTGGGCAGCAATCGATAGATCTTTTGAAGACGAATCGAATGGTATCCCATATGCCTACATTTAGCTAATTTTTGTTTTCTTTTATAATTATGTAAATTATGTCAATAACTAAAAACTATGTGAATCAGGCATATTGGAAACGAGCATGTAGAAATTGTTTTCAATCGATAGATCTTGCATAGACGAATCTAATGGTATGTCACAAGCCTACAAGTCATCAACTTTGGAAAAATAGCACCTTTTTGCAACTTTCGTCTATGTGAATGCATTTTTTACTATGTGAATCAGGCATAAGCATGTCGCAGTGGCCAGCAATCGATAGCTCTTTTGAAGGCGAATCGAATGGTAATGCTATATGACTATATGTGGCCTCTACAGTGCGGCAGGCACTCAAATCAGCTGTCTGTCGCGTCCTTAAGTATTGCTAAAGCCAAACATAAAAAACAGCCAACTTTGACAGCTCATAACTCGAGAATGAAAGCGAATTTTAAAAATCTAAAAAAATTCGTATCGAGAGTAGAGTGAGATCTATCTTTTGGTATACCTACCACTCAGCTCCGAAAAAAATCCAGGGAGGAGTATGAGTGGGAACTTTGCAACTATTTTTACCACAAAATCGAAATTTTAAGGGTGTCAGAGGCCTTAAACGCAAAAAGTGCTCGGACCACTTTCCCAAGATCTTTACATTTCCCATCTTTTAAAAAAAACCGAGCTCGATCCCACGACTCGTTGAAAAGTTACGGTGGGAACAGTTTTTCAGTACATAAAAGCGTGACATCATTCAAAAATAGGTTTTTTGCCCGTAGCGCCCTAACCAGTAGGCCGATCGAGCTGAAATTTTGCCAGCAGATACGTACCCATAGGGGGCATTTTCGTGCAAAATTTCAGCTCAATCCGCCTCTTGGCTCGGGAGTTATGAGCAAATGTGTGTTTTTATTTCCGTCACTCCTATTTACACATGACTAAGTAAGGTGGGACGCGGCGGAGCTCGTTCGTGAGCCTCTCGAGGTTCCGCTATCGCGTCTACCTTGATTTAAATTTTATCCTATAGTACAAATTATATTTCTGGGACCCATGCATTATTTATCTCAGGATCTAGCCAACGTAGCTCAAAGCGGTTAAAAATTTCTCGATAACTTTAGCTCGCCTGGAAAATAAAAAAAACCGCATGCGTCTACGTGCCCTCTGTGTCGAGAAATCGCCAAATTCCTTAAGTACTAAAAATGTACACTTTTTTCGATTATTCAACATAACTGAAGAAGCCGCAAATACTTTTTCATTAAAAGTAGCCTATCCTATGTAGAATTTGATGCAGATTTCAAAAATAGTATTGGTGTTTCAAAAAATTTAACCCCTACCCAAAAATTGTCAAAAATATACAAATTTTGCAAAATTATATACTAGGGGTTAAATTTTTTTAAAACACCGATACTGTTTTTGAAATCTACCCCAAATTTTACATAGGATAGGCTACTTTTAATGAAAAAATTTTTGCGGCTTGTTCATTTATGCTGAATAATCAAAAAAAGTGTACCTATTTAGTACATTTTTAGTACTTAAGGAATTTGGCGATTTCTCGACACAGAGGGCACGTAGACGCATGCGGTTTTTTTTATTTTCCAGGCGAGCTAAAGTTATCGAGAGATTTTTAACCGCTTTGAGCTACGTTGGCTAGATCCTGAGATAAATAATGCATGGGTCCCAGAAATATAATTTGTACTATAATTGTGGTCACGGACAGAGTGAAGTTTGCAGTTGTGACCGAGGGTAGCGGGTTCGATTCCCGTTCAGTCCGATTCCCCCCCCCCCCCCCCCCCCCTTGGGGCCCGGCTATCGCCATACGGAACACGGCACGTCACAGCATATGTACAGTACAGTACTCTAACTCAACTAATGGTCATTGCTTTTTTCGATGAATTTGGTGCATTGTAGATTTAGTACGTATGTGCGTACGTTAGTTGGATAACTGGAAATTGTAAACAGAGCAGTCTCTTGATTGGCCGTTCTGTTTGCGTAGGTACATGTAGCGATGAAGTGTACTTTGTAAGGGGAACATCATAAAGTACGTCACGAAAAATATGAGGAGGAGTGTTGGGGAAAATGTGACATCAGCGTGACGATGTGTCACTGTAAGTATACATACATACATACATACATAAGCATACTAGGGGGAGGCAATGACCAAAAAACGTGATGAAAGCGTGACAAAGGAAGGGGGGTGGGCGACGGATGAATTTTTTAATGAGTCGTTTTCAGATTTCATTGGCGGTGCGTACTTATTTTTACCCAAATATTCAAAAGTGCAGTATGGTCACTAAGCATGACATGTGTACGTAGTATGAAGGATCCATGAACAAGAATAGAATCTTGCATGGCCTGCGCAGATCAATCCCTGACCTGTCGCGCTCGTGGCGCAGGCGGTAAGACGGGCCGCGCCCATCTCCCCCCCCCTCCGTCATGAGTCCCCACCCCCCCCAGGGGGACAAAGCCGCCTGCCACCCCAGCCGGAAATGTGCCCCCCCCCCCCTCCCTCCAAAACCCCCCCCTTCCCTCCGGCCCCCCCCCCCCCCCTCCTTTTCTCTCTCCTGCCCCCCCCCCCCTTTGGCCATTGTTGGGCGTGCCTTGTGGCACTGGACTGGCCCACCATAACGGGCGTTGTTAAAGGTTCGGAGGAGACTAGGTGGGTTTCATCTACAGCCGACCCTGTGAGGTACGGTCTCGCTCAAAAAAAACAAAAAAAAAAAAAAAATCCCTGACCGGAAACGTCGTCCTAGAAATAACCGATCATATACATGCTGGATCGTACATATAAATGTACGATCGTGTATAATAATGTACGATCGTGTATATAAACGTACGACGATCGTACATTTTTATATACGATCGTACATTTATATATACGATCGTACATTTCTATTTGCGATCATACATTATTATACACGATCGTACATAAAAATGTACGATCGTAGGCCTACATAAAAAATAGTTGATTATCTTGAGCTCGAAAAGCGCGCGCAATCTCTTACTCTGCTGTCTGCTTGGAGATTGCGCGCGCTTTTCGAGCTCAGATAATCAACTATTTTTATGTACGATCGTATATATAAATGTACGATCGTGGGTAATAATGTACGATCGTATATACAGACTGTTTACTATGATATGCAAGCTCCAAAATGCGAATAACTTCCGTATTAATGCACGGATTTCAACCAAAATTGTTTTATTAGAATCCTGAGAATTTAGGAAACAAGCATGGAAAATTTCAATAATATAGCTTAAGTAATGATAGAGTTATAAGAGCTCAACTTTTAGGGGTCAAAATCGGAGTAAAATTGCATAATTAGTGACCAAAAAGCCACGCAGCACTGTACGTACGTAGTCTGTATACGCTCTTTGAGAGCGGTCTGGTCTTTTCTTTTGTCTGCGCGCTCACTTTCTTCAAAATTTTCTTCGTCAAATTTCTATTGCTTATCATCAACTGTTCGCTGAACTTTTTACATCGATCGATGCGGCTTTTCCCCGACTATCTTTCTACCAAGTATCTGTGTAAGCTGCAACATGTCACTTCCGCTTTTCTGCTTTTTATGATCTTGTCGCTGCTACCGTCAAACAGCCACGTTTGCTCTGGCTGAAAACTGGTTTCATCGCGGCCAGGCGCAGCCATCATGTCTACTCTACGTCTCTATGCAAAAAAGGCGCCTACTGTTCATGACTATTTTTGGCGCTTTGCCATGTTGACTGTTGTCATCGTCTCTCTTTTGATCAGCTGCGCTCGCCCATCTTCGTCGTGCGGCTCATCTGTTTGTGATGCCGCCTGTTTCTCTACTGCAGCAGCTACCCATTGCTCTGGTGCTAGTCACAGCTACCGCTCTTACCACCGTAGTATCTATCGTCGCAGACTCTCGCCATTTCTCATTACTCTGGTCAGTGCATTGGCGTTGTGTGTGGAGCCGAAACCTTCAACGTATTACCCGGACGCATACCCGGACAACTCGCTCTTTTCGGTCCGGCCACTCAATGGATGGAATGGCTTCCAGTTCAATGGTTTCCAGCTCAATGGCTCCCTTGATCAGGGCTGCAGCACTGCGCACTTGGATCTTTGCAAGCTACCAACATCGTGGACTGCCCCTGATGTGAAACCTCCCTGTTCTTTCAATCTGGACGCCGCCTTAGCCCTATGTGGGGACGTAAGCCCAAACCCCGGCCCAACCCAGACCGCAGCTGTTAGTCCACCACCATCGCCTGCTGCCCACATTCCGCACGCACCCCCCTTCCCAGTTTCGACCCCCCGAAATCCTGTGTTTGCATCAGCAAACGTAAACTCCCTTCCCTCAAAGTTCGATCTCCTTTGCGCATACCTGCATTTGTCCCCATTAGCCGCGATTGCAGTGCAAGAGACCAAAATAGACTCCAAGGTGCTGTCTGAAGAGTTGGAAATCCCAGGGTATACTCTTTTCTGACGCGACAGACCGAAGGGCGGCAGAAATGGCGGCGGGGTCGGTATCTATGTACTCTCGTCCCTAAACCCTGTCCAAGTCAATTTGAAAGCCGCCAGATCCGCCAAGGTTGGAGAGTTTGTGGCAGTGCGCATCTCAATGCGAAACCGCTATCTTATTCTAGTCAGTTTCTATTCTCCGAATAAGACCCACGCCCACGACTTCACCTCTGATCTGTCCGACGCCCTTGCCGAATTATACCCGACTTCAGACGGTCTAGTTTTACTTGGCGACTCCAACATTGACCACCTGTCAAATGAGTTCGATGTCCTCTCGCCTACCTTGGCTCCCTTCCGGTTGCAATCCCTTATTGACACCGCCACCCACCGCGCGCGCGGCATAGATCAAATTTTTGCCTCTCAAACCCTGCGCTCTGTTTCTGCTGGCGTTGGTCCCAATTTCGAAAAACATCATTTTTCAACTTGGGTTCAGTTCGAGGCTAAGTTTCCAAAGCCCGAACCAACTTGGGTGACTCATTGGGACTGGAACGCAGCAGATTTCGAGCGCGCCGCTTTCGAGCTGCTCTATTTCCCCGACGGCTCCGAACGCGATTTGGTTGCTCATGTACGCGCTGCCTGCGCTGTTTCCCCATCCGACGCGGTTACGTATCTATCCGCGCTCATTGCGCACGCGCAGTCCATTGCTGTACCAAACCGTACTTTTCGCAGCCGGCGCAAATCCTGTCCCTGGTTCAATAGATCGCTATTGCGCAGTATTCAGCGTAAAAATGCCGCTTTCCGTGCCTACAAGCGCGTCCCAACCCCCCAAAATTACAATCGCTGGCAAAAGTGCTCTAGGAAAGCAAAGGGTGCCTGTCACGCAGCGCGCAAAGAGTACACAACTGGTGAGTTTTCACAAATCAGGACAAACGCGGATTTCTGGGGTGTGGTAAATAAGCTGGTTGGTCGTCGCGCTGTTGCCATTCCCACCTTGTCCTTGTCCCCCACCAAATTTGCCATCTCTGATCAGGAAAAAGCAAATGCTCTATCTGATCGATTCATTGCCAACTTCAATGATGCCGACCCTCCCTCTCCCTCCCTAGTACCCGAGAATGTTGACCCAGAGTGGTGGTGTACAGAGGCTGAGGTACTGTCCTACCTCATCCAATTGGATAACAAGTGCGCCATTGGATTGGATGGTATCTCACCCCGCTTTGTCAAAGGGTTAAGGGTGATCCTAGCGAAGCCCCTTTCTATCATCATTAATGCCTGTCTTACCTCCGGTACCTTCCCAACTCCCTGGAAAATAGCCAGAATTGCCGCTATTCCAAAGGTCCGTGGTACTTGCAATGTATCTGATTTCAGACCCATCTCTGTACTGCCCTGTCTGAGTAAAGTGTGTGAGAAGTGGTTACTACGCGTTTTAACCCCCTCCGTTTTTTCCCAAGTAGCGCCCACGCAGTTTGCCTTTTCCAAGGGACGAGCTGTTGATGACGCCTTGGTGTATGTACAGTCATGTGTGTTCACGGGTTTCGAGGCTTGCCAGACAGGAAAAAAGGCCACAAAAGTTGCATTGGTGTCCCTCGATGTGGCTAAGGCGTTTGACCGGTGCCCTTTCAACAGCATCTTGTCAGTGCTGTCTGAGCAGTACCAAGCCCCCCATCGTGTGCTAGCTATTGTCCGATCGTTCTTGGTTGGCCGCCAACAAACGGTGCAGGTAGGTACTGCACAGTCGGTTGACCAAATAGTACTGTCTGGCACTCCCCAAGGGTCAATTGTCTCCCCCCGCATTTTCAACGCCTACACACAAGGGGTTCTGTATAGTCAAGTGTCAAATGACTGCCAACTAGTTGCCTATGCTGATGACTTGCTCATCATAAAACCCATCCCCACCCCAACTGCTGAATTGGAACTGCAAGACGATATTGATGTAGTGCTGGCATCCTACAACAGCCTCCACCTCACCATAAACCCCACCAAATCCCAAGCGCTCATTACAACCTTGTCCCGAACCCCCCAGATGCTCTCTCGTGCATTATTCATAGATGGTAAACCTGTGTCTACTGTCCCCAAGCTTAAGTACCTGGGTGTGCAGCTGGACCGCGGCCTGACGTTCTCAGCCCACACAGAGTTTGCTACAGCCAAGTCGAAGGCAGCTCTAGGCTGCTTGCAGAGAGTGTTCGGTCGTTATGTCAGCCGCAAAGTTTTCTGTACTCTCTACAAGACCAAGATCCTCCCCATTCTTCTGCACGCTTTTCCCATGTGTTGCCCTACCACTTACGCCCACTGGTCTACGTTTGAAAGGGTTCAGCGCTTCGCAGCTAGACTGGGTACAAACAACTACCAGCTCAGCTACACTGATCTACTGGATCAGCTAAGCTGGAAGCCAATCGCACAGCTGTGCTTCGAAAGGCAAATGGCTACTGTATTCAAATATCACCTGAGTCTGCGCTACTTGCCCCCAGACACCCTTGCGTTGGCGCCCCCAAACGCTCTGCCTCGCGCTGCGCTCAGAAGGACATGCCGGGGTGATGTACACGACTACCAATTGCAAATAGTCGGAATCAAGTCCAACCAGCGCGCTTATTGCTTGTTCCCCTTTCAGCAGGCGATTCACACCTGGAACAAACTACCCGGAAACATCATAGCGTCCTCTCTTGCCCAGAGATCTCCAGTACAGTGTGCTAAGAAATTTTCTGAGCTGCTTCAGGAGTCAGATGTTTTCGTTAGTTTGGTGGATTGGAATGCATCACAAGCAGCAATGGACTTGGTCCATATTCCCCTCCTCGGTGGCCATTTCAAGCTTGTGTGAATTCAGACCTTGGCCCGTCAAATGACCTGGTACCCTTGGCATCCAGCGAAACCCTTTCACGGTTTTCCCATGAGACTTCTCCTACGCCGATTGATTTTAATTGACAAATGATATCTGGTATTTAAGATTGGTATCCTACAGCTTCATTGATTATGTAGCCAACAGCTTTATTTGGGTACTTAGATGTTGACTCTTCTGAGTATTGAGTATCCATCTACGTGCATTGCTTGTTTTATCTTATGTTCATACGTTATGCACGCGGAAAAGAAACTTTGCTTGCTTGCTTGCTTGGACAGAAAGAGCGCGCGTTTTCAAATTCCATCAAGACAAAAGTCAGTGAATTTGCTTCTTTTATGCCACAAACGATGCCGCCTACAAATTATTCTTTAGCAGAAAGAGCGAAAATTGTGGAAATTTATGTGGAGTGCAGGAAAATTTATGGGAATTTTGTGAAAGAGTGGAAAAAACATCGTGGACGAAATGCTCCTGCTCCAGACCACCGCACTGTAAAAAGCCTCTACATCAAATTTCGAGAATATGGATCAGTTGGAAATCGTTCTCGTGAGCATACAGTCTTGACCCAAGAAAGACTTGAAGAAGTCAATGCCCATGTGGCTGCGAATTCTCACCTTTCTCTACGAAAACTGTCACAGCAGCTGAACTTGTCACTATCCAGTCTCTGGATAGCTTTGAGAAAGGAGCTGAAGTTATACCCTTATCGAATTTCGCGTGTTCACAAATTGGAACCAGCTGATTACCAGTCGAGGGTGGATTTTTGTCAGTGGATGCTGGCTCTGATTTCAGACGATGAAGAGCTTCTGTATCATGTGTGGTTTTCTGATGAGGCTCACTTTTATCTGAACTCCTGTGTGAACACTGCTCACTGTCGCATATGGGCGAAGGAGAATCCCCGTGTGACTGTACAAGTGGGTCTGCATTCCCCTCGAACCGCAGCCTGGTGTGCCATTTCGAAAGCGGGAATAATCGGCCCCTACTTCTTCCACGAAAACGTCAATCAGGAAAATTATCGTTCAATGATTGCAGATTTTCTCATTCCAGAGATGCGTAGACGGGGCCTGAACATGCAGCAAGAATTCTTCCAGCAAGACGGAGCCAAGCCGCACACTGCAGAGGAGACTCGAGCTTTTCTTCATTCGCATTTTGATGATCGCCTAATTTCTGGAAAGACAGCGCTTCCTTGGCCTGCCAGATCCCCCGATCTTACCCCGCCGGACTTTTTCCTATGGGGTTACCTGAAAGGCAAGGTGTATGCCAACAATCCCACTACAATAGATGAGCTGGAAAGAAACATTGAGGAGAACATCGCTGCCATCCCTTCGGACATGCTTGAAAGAGTATTCCACAGTTTTGAAAGACGGCTGCACAAATGTCTTGAGAATGGCGGCGGACACTTCGAAAAATAGGACCTGAAAAGCCGTCGCTTCTTTCTTCGTTAATAGTGCAAGTACAGTAATAAAATTTTCCATGCTTGTTTCCTAAATTCTCAGGATTCTAATAAAAAAATTTTGGTTGAAATCCGTGCATTAATACAGAAGTTATTAGCACTTTAGAGGTTGCATATCATACTAAACAGCCGGTATAAATGTACGATCGTGTATAAAAATGTACGATCGTACATTTTTATGTACGATCGTACATTTTTATATACGATCGTACATTTATATATACGATCATACATTTCTATTTGCGATCATACATTTCTATTTACGATCGTTCATTTCTATTTACGATCGTACATTTATATATACGATTATTTATTTCTTCGATTATTTCTAGGACGACGTTTCCGGTCAGGGATTGATCTGCGCAGGCCATGCAAGATTCTATTCTTGTTCATGGATCCTTGTTAGTATGTAGTAGGTAACAGGTATGACCTACAAACAAGTCATTATGTAGTTTTTCGACAACCACATCTGTTATATATTTCCCTAATCTTATAAGTGATTTCAGGTTTGGGCGGAGTGGTATGTAATATGTATGTACTATTGCTTAAAAATGTTGGATTGGCTGGAGATGGCTTGCTCTACCCTACAGGTCAAAAGTAGAGGTACGATTGCGCGCGTTTTATTGGACTTGCCAATAACGCTCATGCAACTGGCGCGTTGCCGGCGCGTTGCTCGCCAGCAACTCGCGGGTACTTCAACGGCATCTTGAGAGGGGGGATAATTGTACGCGCGCGTTACTCTCGCTCAACTCGCCAGTAACTTGCAGGTACTTGAAGGCGACGCATTAGTGGGTCAAGTGGCCATAACAATCCACCGCTTCTTTTATCTCATCTCTTTGTCTTTTTATTCAATGTTCAAGTCAGGTCAGGCAAAGTTTTACGTCAGCTCTCACTAACAGAATTTGTCGGCAAACTATTTGGCTAATTGTCGTATCTCTCAAAAGAGGAAAACAAAGCATATACATTGTATGTAGTACAGAAATTTTTCATTCATTCAAGTTTTATTCTAAGTAGGCCTATGTACGTACTGTACGTTTTCATGTACACCGTCGTCATTGCATCATAAGATTACGTACAGCATAGTAATGTAAACAAAACAATTATAGCCCATCCTACTAGTTTCCTGTTGGACCACCTTTCACTTCAATGACAATGGGCAGCATCTTCTTTGTATGTCGAACATATTGTTTGCACTGCGCCGCTGTCATTTTTTCTTTCCAAAACTTCCTGATTCCAGCCTTCAGCTCGGCCATGTTTGTCGGCTTCACATGACGCCTCAGATAATTTTTCATCTGGCTCCATACCGACTCAATACCTGAAAACAAACAGTAGAGAGTAAAACATGTATATATAACAGAAATAATTCCATTCCAAATTTGTTCTGCTGCTAGAAAAGTGGAGGCTGGATGCGTCACGTACAATTGAGGTCCGGAGATTCCGGTGGCCATTCAGTGGTGCGGATGGCTTGCTTCTTGAAAAACTCCTAGAAAAGACGTACAGAATGCAGCAGTACATTACATACATAGTTTTTTGTTGCTCTAATATACAGTAGGTACTACACTAGGTACTGTTGTCATGTCCCTTGGGGTATTTCATGGTGCACAAAGTAAAATGCGTAGGAACGTTGTAGGGCAAAGGTTTGGTCTGGTCACGACAAGAATTCCCCTTCTCGGAGTCAAGGAGAATTTTGGCACCTATGTCATTTTCCCCTTTCATGTCAAACGAGGAGTTTTTGCAGCGCAGTAGTGAGGGGTAAAATTTCCCTACACTCTTTTCAGGAGCAAAGTGTATTGGGTTCTTTCGGTACTGGCTGATCTTGGGATAGGATTAACGGTTCTATTGTTATATAGTCTGCCTGCGTTGCATGCCATATTGCCCACATGCTTTGGCAGCCATACGTACAAGAGGATCACGACCGCCCTCTCTCTCATTCATCAAACAGACGAAAATATACGGGTACAATATCGCCCAGGGTAATGTGGGGAAAATAAGTCTGGCAAACAGAGAATGTACTGTACGCATATTTCTCACTTCACCACACTGTCGGTTGAGTCTGCGGCAAAGCGGTGACTTTGTAGAAAAGTGAAAATGTCATACCCAAAAGAAATCGGGTGTCCGAAATTATCCCAGAGTGCCCACCCCACCCCAACAGCATACGCAATACTGTAATGATTCGTGTATAACCCCATGGGGGTGTCAAAAAATTAGTGGCCAATTTGGGGGGGTTATATACGAGAGGGGGTTATACACGAAGGGGGGTTATACACGAGTGCATTTATCAAAAGTGGGGTTTAGAGCCTAATATTTTTTCCGCCTAGTAATTTAGGCTTCCTTGTACTCTTCATGACATGGCAGATGCTTCAAAATTGCCTGACAAGGCAATTACAGCTTCTGTTTTCGCTAGAAAGCGCTAAAAAACACCTCTCCATGCTAGCAAAACCTTCAACTTCTACCGATTTTTGCATGCTTCGTGTATAACCCCCCTGGGGTTATACACGAGTGCAATTGACGTTAGTCGCCGATTTGGGGGGTTATATACGAGGGGGGTTATACACGAAGGGGGGTTATACACGAGTCATTACAGTACGCATCGTACCAGTAGGTTCGTAGTAGTCAAGCAAAAAGTTGAGTTGGCTTGATAAGCAACAAAAAATGGCTCATTTTTTCAAGTGAGTTTACCTTGGTGTATCGGGAAACGTGCATCGGCGCGTTGTCCTGTGCGAGGACGCATTCTCCTGCTCCACCATAGGCAGACTTGGCGAAAGGAAGATAGAACTGCTTCAAGATTCTTGCGTAGTTGTAGGAGTCCATCCGCTGCTTGCCGTCAAAGATAGCAATCGCCGTCGCCCCTTTCCATGACACGCCAGCCCAAACATGCACCTGTAAATCATGCATTCAATTCAACACTCAATTTCAATTGGTACGAACCTACGTTAGTATCTACCTACTGTACATACAGTATACCTTGTACTACTTACATACGTATTGTGCATATGTACACAGCTACGCTACGTAGTACAATAGGACATTGCGATTATAATAATAAAGCCAGTACTTAGGTAAGTAGCTCGCTTGCCTTTTGTGGATGTTTGACGCGCTGGTGCAGGCATTGAACGTTGTCCCAGTAGCGCCTGTACCGCTTCTTCTTTGCCCGCTCCAGTACAATCGTCGATTCGTCCGTGAAGATAAATCGGCGGAAGTTTTCGCCGCTTTCCAGTTGCTCTGTACACCAGCGAACCCGCTTTTCCTTGTTGACCTCCCTGATGAATTGACAGTACCGAGTGTTCTCATAGACCCAGCCCAGATCCTGTCGATATTTTCGCACAGTTCGCGGAGAAATGGATATGCCAAATTTGTCTGTGATTCGTTTCGCCAAAGCTTCCGCTTCCAATTCAGTGTCCTTCTCCGTTTCCTTGTCGACGTAGGTTACAATCTTCTTGTTCAAAAGCTTCGGCCGACCAGAAACCTGAGCGTTGAAAATATGACCCCTCTTCTTTGCGCGAGCTAACAATCGTTTGACTCCGTTCAAATGGACAGGATATGCAGTATTAGAGAGTCGACGAACAATTTCGGGCTTGCTGCAGTATTCTTCCTCGCTCAAACGCTTGATTTCTTGTCGCACTGTGATAGGAATACGGTAGGAACCATGCTCCAGCCTGCAATGTACCGGTGGCATCACGCTCACAAAGATAACAGATTCCGATTCTGATGATTCCGTGCCTCGAAAAAATCTGCTTTTTTCTTTTGGCAGACTATAGTGTGCATTGTCCGTCCATGTGGCTCACCAAGTGCTTGCGTGCGCTAGTGCTTTGCTTGCCTGCTGGTCACTCTTCTTTGACAGAAGCCGCCTACTTCTATGCACGATCAAAAGGGGCCGGCGGCTTGTTCATGTAATATCGCGGTCGCCCACACGTGTGCTATGTAATACGTACGTATGTATGTTTAATGCCGGCAGTGTGAGAATAGATAAACGTGTGCATAAGTGTGCAGGTGCAAGTACATACCGTATGTATGTACAGCAGAGTAGGTACATACATACGTAACGTACACCACACAGTACTAAACAAGGCGTCTGCTCTCAAGGTTGAAACACGCAAAGAGGAAAAACAGGGGATTAGGGAAGCGTTAGGTCCATCGTGAATTCGGGAAGGCTGGGGGGGGGGGGGGGGGGGGGAGGGGCAGAGACAAAAATAGGATGGGAAATGTTATTGACTGATCTGTGATTCTTGACATTTCTTCAAGCGCCAGATTACACGCCGATTTCGTCTATAGAAATCTTTCCTCTTGCCCTGCTATTGAGCATCCATCACTGTACGTACATACATACCTACTCTACTGTAGTCATTCCAAAATGCCGAATAAATCGAAGAAGCTCGGAAAAAAAACTAAGACCACCTGGGTGACCTTACGGTTCTCGGATTTGGACATTAACGGAAGGGTACAGTGCGACGTGTACGATTGCAGTGTCATCGAAAATCTGCAAGCTGGGGAAAAACTGGAGAAAAACATGCGAATATCTATGAAGGTAAAGAAAATAAACCATACCCATTTATTATGATCGGGTTTTCTTTTTATGCATCTTACTACGGTAAGCCTACAGGCTACGATGTAAATGCGCTGATAAAATGTTGAATTGTGCTGCTGTGTTTTTTAAGGATAATGGCAAGAGCTATTCCGCTCACATAGTGGACATTGGGACAAACAAGGAAAAACTGCTGACCAAGCTCCGAAGCCTTATCCACAAGTTCAACAGCGTAAGTACGCATTTTAAAATTTTTTGTGGCGGTTTGCATAATTTTAAATTTACAATAATAGACAGTACGTATCATGTGCAAGTGAGCAGCGGGCAGAGCAGAAGGCTTCATTCATGTGCTATTGCAGGGCAAGAAAACAAAGGAATTGGACTACAGTAGTGACAGTAGCAGCGACAGCAGCGACAAAGACGACGACGACGAACAGGAGGACGAAGGAGAGGGCGGAGAAGAGGACATGAGCAAGCGGAAGCGCACTCGCGGCGGCAGCAGTGACGGCAGCGCTCGCAGCTCGCTAACACCTCCAGCAGGTAACGCAAGACTTGTACGTATGTATAACGTAGGCCTATAACGTACGTTAAAGGCAAGGGGTCCCCTGCACCGACTTTCGAATTTAAAGTTCAAACCAATTTTATCATAAACTACATTTTTAACCGAGTCTTTTGCAAAAAACCGCTTTTCAAAATTTTTATCCGTTCACGAGTTATTCGAAGATAAAAATCGATAAATTTCAGTATTGAAGCGGTCCTCGGGTCCTCGGGAAGCGGTCCTCGTTCCCAAATCCGTCTTCAGTACTGAACTTGACTGAACTTTGCACACCGACAACTCGTGAACGGATAAAAATTTTAAAAAGCGGTTTTTTGCAAAAGACTCGGTTAAAAATGTAGTTTATGATAAAATTGGTTTGAACTTTAAATTCGAAAGTCGGTGTAGGGGACCCCTTGCCTTTAATATTGCATACATACAGTACGTGTACGTAATAGTATACGTATGTACATACCGTACGCTTATTATCTTTAATTTTCGTGCACTATGTATGCGCTGCGCATTGCGTGTGCTGGATATGGGTTTGTTATTTATGTTTTAAGGGAAGAAGAACAAGAAGATACCCTTGGAGAGAGGAACACCGGCACCTTGCGAAACTCCTCGCCGCTCACTCAGCGCTGAGCCCGCAGCAAGGACGAAATCGGCATCATACTACGACGCTCAGATGGTCGCTTCCATTCTCCGAGAGCTCTATCGCACTCGCAACGATATCACCCGCTTGGAAGGAAAACTGGACCTCGTGTTGGAAAGACTGTAAGTTTTTCACTCTTTCTTTAGCTTTAGCAATATTTTGTACTGCGCAAAATATTATCATTCTATTTGCGTACGTAGGGTACGTGTGGGGATGTCCAACTTGTTTACTTTATTACAATTCTTATGAAAATGCCACAAAATTAATATTACTTTATTACCATGATATTACCATTGCCACATTGTGTAAGAGAGTTTTCTACTTGCAGTGCCCTTAGACCGGAACAGCAACAGATCTACCCGATTCCTCCTGGTTCTACTGGCAGAACGGCGCTCAACCAACGCTATAGGCAGCGCATCGAATTTGACCAAGACAAATTACCGGGGAATCTTCTTACTGAGGAGCAGATCAATGGCGCCGCTTCAGGCTGTCTGGATGCCAGATCATTCTGCAAGCGTCTGCTCCCTCTACTCTATCCAGAGAAGAAGAGCCTCATCGATCGCTGCGTCGACGCCGACGGCGCTGGCTCCAATACTCATCGTACACCTTTGACGCCAGACAAGGTCCACTTCATCTATCACCACACGCTGCGTCGTTTTCCGGAGCCTGGGAAATCTACGGATGACCAATGTCGGCAAGTGCGAACGGAGCTGTACAGCAAAATGCGGCAAATGACATCCAAGTTCGACAAGCAGGGATTACTTCCTCCGCCTCCACCAATGCAGCGCTATCCCGCCGAAATGCCCGCCGGAGCTCACTACACGTCCTCTCATCACCCACAGCCACCTGCTGCCAGTTTTGCTTCCAGTTTTGCTTCCAGCAGCAGCGGTCGCCTGGTACACAGAAGCGAGGAAATCCAGCCTTCAAGCAGCGGCGAGACCCACTACTCCTCTCCTCACCTCTAATTTGCATGCATGATTCATGTGTATCACTGTACTCTAAGTACAAATGCGAATTTAGTGTTGGGCATATGTACACATAGGCCTACATGTACGCTGCATTACACCGTTACGTTTACGTGTCCTAAACATTGTTATATACTGCTTGTTTGTTATTGCATTTTGCTTGCATTAGATGTCCGTTTTATTTCTTGTTACCGTACGTAGAACACTTTTGTGAGCGTTCTGTGGCTGTGACATGTAGGCTAAGATATGAATTTATACTGCTAGAACAGTTGCCGTTTGTTTATTTTCTTCTAAACTTTTCGCCCAGCTTGGATTTGGAGACTGTTTCATGTTTCGTTGGTTTATATGTCCGCATTTGACAAAAGAAAAGCCGTTTGTGTTGTGTGTACATAACTACGTACTCAAGAAAAAGTTGGGGCAGAAAGTTTATTGATGCTTCAGATGGCGGACTAATCCGATTTATGGTGCACGCGCTCACTCGCGCGCAACTTTTATCCCCCTCTTAATTGATGCATGCGTGTTACGCGCCAGTATGCTGTTCAAGTACCCGCATGTACGCGCGCGTACGCGCGGCAAAGTACCTCTACTTTTGACCTGTAGGGTATGTAACTCCGCCCCTGACATGGAGGCATCTGTGACTGGTGAGAATAAGATTTGTCGTCAACCTGAAAGCATGGAAAGGAAAGACTTGCTATCAGTGTTTGTTGTTTGAGTTTATGCTTTTTTGCAAATAGCATCGCTCCGTGCCCACTCACAGTTCACCTTGGTCAGCTGCTGCAGTGTGCGACTGTGCATACCTTTTGTTGTCATTGTCGCAGATTTTTAATGCCGCTCTACTCACTCCACACAGGCAAACAACTGCAAACTATGCAAGTACTTATGAAAGAAAGACTGGTAAACCCACTTCGCAGTCAGTGCCGATCCTAAAATAATTACGGTACCCCGAGGCGGGACCAAGAAAGTGTGTACGATACATTTCCCAGTGCCCATCCGTTCAGTTGACTTGACAGTTGCTGCTGTCTTCTGAACAAATGGTATCTATTACGGAGAAGCGAGCAGTTCGTTGCTTGCTACTCGTCCTTTGCTTGACTCAAATATTTCTGTTCCTGCAGTGGATGACAAGATGGCAAGAAGTTGATCAGCACGCGACACTCAGCACTGAAGAGCTTCCAGCCAAAATTGGAACAGTCCCAATAAGTACAATGGGCGCCACTAGAAGAAAATCGTCTTCAGCTACTCTGAGAAGCTTTACTACAGCATCGGCAAAGACAAGACTAGCACCTACTACTGCCACTACTACAGGTGCACCTACTACTACAGTATCTAGTACGTCAACCACCACGCCTGCAGAGCTGAGTAGCTCAGAGTCATCTTTAGCCAAAATTCAAACGGTCTCAATAAGTGCAAAGGGCGTCACTAGAAGAAAATTGTCTTCAGCTACTCTAAGAAGCTTTACTACAGCACCGGCAAAGACAAGACTAGCACATACTGCTACTACCCTCATTCCGCGGGAAAGCTAGAGCTAGCTATGCCGTTCACCAATGTCTTTGCCAAAAAGTAGTAATTTGTTATAAAGTACGTAGGGTACATGCATCGCTTGTTTTCTCGATTCTCGGAGTACGTGATTCGCTTGAACCACACACATGATGTATTGGCTACTTGCCGTCTTTTACGTAGACTTCCACGTGCGAATCACGTACTTCGATAAACGAATAAACATGCGACTTCGACAGTCAAACAGTCACGGCCCAAAGACATACGTGAACGACCTACAGTACGTAGCTAGCTCTAGCTTTCCCGAGGAATGAGAGTACTGCCACTACTACAGCTGCACCTACTACAGTATCTAGTACCCCAACCACCACGACATGGTTGATAACGTCAACGTCAACTTCAACAGGTTCGGATGCAACGCATAGTTCTGCAACAAAGCCTATTAGCACCACCTTTGGCACAGCGTCAACTATGGTCGTAACACCAAACAACACAAAGAAACAAGAAGAGGCAATGGCCTGTTCCATTCCGAAGCCAAATCCGTGGGACCCCAGCATCCACTACTGGACCAAAGGAGCCAATTCATCTTTCAAGGCGGACTGTAAACCTGACCAAACTCTTACGATGTCGCGTTACACCTGGGACTATAAGTTAATGGTGAACTTCAGTGCCGTTAGGGCTATGGAGAAATATCGGAGGTTTTGTGACAACGGATCCAGCTCGATTAGGTGCTGGTACCGCTGCTTTGACCGGTCAGACGAGCATGATAGCAAGTTGAAGTATTTTAGCGGGTGGAAACACATCACCTTGGAAAGCGGCAACTCCACAGTGGCAAAGGTGCAACTAGATTGCGAGAATGTAGATGTTCAATGTGATTGCGTTCTTAACATATCTGCAGTGATCCCGAATCGAACAGTCATTTACAGCGATGTATACTTTGCTGTGAAAAGACCTGAAAAGTCCACCAGACCAAACGCTGTACCTCCTGTTCCAACAGCGCAGAAAATGTCATCACCTGAAACCGCAATCAATGTGATGGTCATGGTGTATGACTCGCTGTCTCACTCTGAGGCCATTCGCACAGTTCCGAAAACACTGCGCTTTCTACAGACAAAGCTTAACGCGATTATTTTCAACGGATACATGAAAGTGGGCGAAAATAGCCTGCCTAACGCTATAGCCATGCTCACGGGGGTGAATGAATCCAACACTGCGGAGTGGTCAAAGGCGGCGATTGCGAAGAACAAAACTTGGTGGTCGCGTGACGAATGGCCACTAATCTTTAAGGATTTCAACGCAGCAGGATACGAAACGTACTGCGACGAAGATTGGTACAACAACTGGTCAATATTTCGTCACTTCAGCGCCAGACCGACGCATCACTTCCTACGGCCATTCTGGTTCCGGCTGAACGAGCTACGCGAGATGACGTGGAATGAACATGCATTCAACTGCTTCTACCACAAGCCCATGCATCCAATAATGCTGGAACATCTGGAGAATTTTCTGATGCAGACAACTGAAGCGAATTGTAGGAAGCCGAAACCACAGCGACGCCCATTCTTCAGGTACGTAGATAGGCAGGCAGTTCTCCACAGGCAGGTTACAGAGGCTTAGGCTTCTGCTCAGGGATTGGCTTAGGGTTCAGGCTTTAGGGGTTTTTGTAGTACCTAGGCTTAGGGTTAGGCTGCGGCTTAGGGTCTTCTGCTAGGCTTGGATTACGCTTTAGGCGTACAGTACATAGGTTTAGGCTTGGCTAAGGTTAGGCTACCATACCCATACGTAGGTACGTACGGTAACATACCCTACTATTAGGGTATGCTATGCATTAGGGGCTATGTATAGGGGCTGGGGCTATGCATGCACCGGTAAATATGGTATAAACGTCTTCATCTGATTGTTCAGCTTCGTTTGGTATACGGATTTGACGCATGGTGGCAGCAATGGAATGAGTCTAGCGGACGCCGATTTGGCCGCATTTCTCGGGCGCATTTCGCGATCTGGCGCCCTGAATCGAACTATTCTCTTTGTGTATAGCGATCACGGGCAACGCTTGAACGGAATTGTGAATACATGGGTGGGTAGAGTGGAGGGATCGATGCCGCTATTCTCTATTGCCCTACCACCCGAGCTGGACTCTGCTCACCCAGAAATTAGAACGAATCTGCTCAAAAATGCGGATCTGCTCAGTACACCGTTCGACATGCACTCGACCTTGCTGGACATTATCCAATCGTCTTCATCAAGTACTTGGCCTGGCGATTTGAGCAGACAACCAGCCCAACTGAAGGAAGCGTCACCTTGGGGACTGAGCCTGCTTCGTCCTTTGGATGCTGGTAGAAATTGTGCAGCTGCGGGAATTCCCATCGAATATTGTGTGTGCCAGAATGAAGTGCGGATTCGGGATGTACAGAAGTCAGCATTGGTGCAGGAAGCAGCAAGTGCAGCTGTGCAGCATATCAACATGGTCGGATTCAGACATGTATTGCAACTGTTACTTTGCATGCTGAAACAACTGATGGTGTTGACTGTTGACACCATGATATCCAAAATTCTGTAACCACATAAGAGGGTAAAATCACCGCCTTTTCCAATATACTGTACAATATGTTACAGTGTGATGTGCTCGTTGGCCTGGTCTTTCTTCTTTTCTTTATTCAACCAAACTTTATCTCGAAGCAACCAATAACTAAACTACCAAGTAAAACTACCAACTCGACATGCGCACCTCCTCTAAATACTACCACCAATTAAACAAAGCACCTAGCCAAGCATCAAATGTACAGCACCTCCGCCATCTTAAACGCCTACCAGAAGCTTACGAAATGTCGACGAAGATCACGAAAACAATTTTCGCCGACCTCATAAAAACTACTGCAGCTTGCATTCCAAGCATCAAATACATTACAGCATGAAATACACATACGTACTGCTCTTTGCATGGAAGCCTCTAAATCTTGGCATCTCTACACGTTACGTACACACTACCACATACAAATTATTATGCTTAGCTCATTACATGCAAACGTACCAATAATAATTGATGTCATCGACATTACTGTATGCTTATTTAGCTTACGTACTTACCAGAACATTCTTTATAATTTCTTACCGTAAACAAGCATAACCCATTACAGTATACCCTCAATACTGTGCCCATATGACCACGCACCTTACATGCCCGCGAATAATTGAAGTTCGTCCCGAACTTAGCCAACTGAATATAGTTGCAATGCCAAAAGCCTTGCTAAAACAAAATGCTAAAATCCTTTCCAAATATGATTCAGTCTACTATACATGTAGTGGCTAAAATAGGCTAACTGTGACATATGCTCACTGCAAAATATACTAAAATAGGCCACCACTCCATATTTGTAATCATACTGACATTCAATACATCGCCATATCCCTTTGCGCAGGATTCTGGTCCATATATGGACCAGTTTTGTTTACGGTCACCAAAATCAGCACCTCAATGTACAACCTGTTGTACATTATGTTCAAATAATGTACAACCTAGGTTGTACATTGAAATATTGAAAAAAGGTGTGAATGTACAAGTTTTTGGAGGGGGGGTGGAAGGGGGGGGGGATGGGGTGGGACGTCTTGGTTGTAATTGTACGTTCATTATGTAGGGTGTAATGTACAACTAATTGGAAGTGTTCTTTGTTGTTATACTAAATTCATTGCGGAAGCTCCAGTAATCCCGGCATAATTATGAATCCGACTCCGGCATAATGAGATTGAATTTGGTACAGGATCCAGTCTATATTTTTCACCTTCTGCTGACTGCCTTTTTGAAAAAATTGAGGTTTTTGCAGCTTTCAGACAACCCCATCATTGAGTCGTTTCCAATGCATTTGCAGCAAACACTGATCAATATGATGCGCATGGCTCCGGCTACGGCCATGGCAAGTTTTCAGATTCGGCTCGGGGTCTGGCTCAACCATAGATATTAGCTTGTGTTACACAAACAGTAACAATAAAAACCTAAGATAAATAATACACAAAAACTATCCAACAAGAAAAACGAACGGAATTACAGCAGCTTCACAGATAATCAGTGCAAAGACCAATCATGAGGATTATGGACCATGGTACACAGTCAATACATGGATACCCGAGGGACAGAAGTTGTACATTACCCTTTCACATGTGAAGTACAACCGGGTTGTACATTGCCTTCGTAGAGACAATGTAGCATTGTAATGTACAACCCCCTTGTACATTACTTTCCAATAATGTACAACCTAGGTTGTACACTGAGGTTGTACATTATTCGATTTTCGGTCATTGGGGTTGTACATTGAAACTGGTCCAAATGGAATTCACAGCAAAGGGATATACAATGAATGAAACTTACATACCGTATGTCCTCTGAAAATTAAAGGAAATGTAAATAGGGTAGAAGAAGATAAAACTGATTGATCACTTCCTATTTTTTTTTCACCTTCTGTGTCTACCTTCATTGCAATATTACCAAAATTTCTAATTGACACAGGAACACCCAAATTGTCAACACTGCATGCATAACCCATGTGAAGCAACTGCATACTGGTAACATGAGTTGTCTGTGCTGATGATGACCATTCACCCTACTGGCATAACTTGCTTCAAAAACCTGCCACGCGCATTTGCCATTTAAAGGGATATGAATACATCTTGCACTCCCTTCGTTCCTCGATTTGGACATGTCTCCGCTTGCATCCATTGTGTCAAAATATAGTGATGACTTGTCCATGCTGATCAACAACCACCAGAGACCCAATGACTGCCTGCGCTGCCTTGTCTGCCATGTATGGTGAAACTTGCAATGTGCATTTTGGTTCTATACCATTAGAACTCACCAAGCTCTTTTCCACATCATCTTGGGCCATCATAACTGAATGCCATCCTTTCCAT
This sequence comes from Epsilonema sp. ZAB3_2, assembly GCA_030247985.1. Classification (NCBI taxonomy): domain Eukaryota; kingdom Metazoa; phylum Nematoda; class Chromadorea; order Desmodorida; family Epsilonematidae; genus Epsilonema; species Epsilonema sp. ZAB3_2. The sequence goes on from JASAMW010004861.1 coordinate 62,081, forward strand.
TCCTGGTTCACGCTTTGTTCACAGCCATATTTTTGTCCTTCTGCCATCTGTCCAATTTGTTGCATGTCACCCTTGATTCGCTGTGCTGTCCCCATCCCCATTGTCTGTTCTGCTTTTCCTTGTTCTCCCATTGTCAACTTCTCCTGTGTATGTTGTGAATTCTCTGATTTGCTTGAATTCAAGGTGACTCCCCCAATGATAATCGGCTGATGATTTTGCATGTGCATTCCAGTATCCCACCATTGGTTGGCCATGTCTTCCATGTTCTGATCCTGTTCCCCCATGTATGCTTGATGAAAATCTTGGTGTAACAGTTGCAATGGTTCCTCAAATGCATGGTCTGGGTTGGGTTGCCCAAAACCTGGAAACACTGGGCCCTCTTCATATGGCTGCGTGAAAGTGAATGGATGGTCACTATTGTCCCCTTGGAAGTCTCCACGATTGGGTTCAAAATCTTCTCTTTCAATCATCTGGTCATCACCTGGCTGAAAATTCTGAAATGACCAAAAGTCATTCAGAAGGCCATCTCCATTCATCCTATTCCAACAGTTTGCTTGCACATGTCCCCATCGATTGCAATTGAAACAAATTGGGTGACCATCTTCATCAAAAGCTCTTCCTTGCCATTGATTCCATTGTCCCAGGCTACTGTCACTCATGCCATCATTATGTTCTTCATCCACTTCTCTGTTTTGCTTCAGTACCATGTCCAGGACTGTTTTCTCCAGCTTGTTGAGGCGTTCCTCAAATGTGTCACTGGCTATGGCTGCCACCATAACCTTGCTTGTTGCCACCTCATCTGTGATTCCTTGCAATTCAAATCGACGAGCTGATGCAACTGCTTCAGCAAATGTCAGTGGATTTGCATATGCCACTGGTCTTTTGAGTTTCGGACCCAAATTTTCAAGGAATCGATCCAAAAGCATGCGTTCCCGATTGTCGGCATCCATGTCTGGATAAGCATCCTGAATCAGGTCTTGCAATTGGTCTGCAAACATTTCGGCTGTTTGTGCTGCCATTTGTTTGCACTTTGAGTATTTCATTGCACTCAACCGTTTGGCTTCAGTTGAATTGAAGTGATCAGACAATTTGCTCGTGACAGTGTCATAATCAGAGGCTTCTTGTGGTGTGAGAGTGCTAGTCACCTGATCATACACCTTTTCTGCATGCTCCCTCATCAAAGATGGCAAAATTTCCAGCTGTCGCTCCTTTCCCCATCGACATGCCACAGCAATCTTGTTGAACTCTGACACCCATCTTCCATAATTGTCAGTAGCACGTCCCTTAAATGGCAACATGTTCCCCATCAGGGATGATCTATTGAAAAGTGCACCCTGTTCACTCTATTGCATGACTCCATTGAGGCTTTCTGTGAGTCTCTCGCAATCTGTGAATCGTGCTTGCAATGAATCTTGAATGTTCTCCATCTCTCTTTTGATGCCACCAACCTTTTCTTCCATGGTTTCCATGGTCTGCTTTTTTTTTCCCCGGGACAGTAAACTTGGACTTCCTGTCACTTGCTTCCCTAAGCTTCTGTTTGTCTCTCCCACTCTTGCCAGAACCAAAATTTGCCAGAACCTTTATGCCTGTTAGTGTTATCCCAAGGTGTAAATCCCAAATTCTGGAAATTTCCTTGGCACTGTAGCAGTAAAATTCTTGCGAGTTTCGTGATTTCTCCTTGCTTCTTGTCCTTGTGCAATTCAACTCATAAATCAACGTTTGCACCCTTATGCTGTGCTTCTTGTATCCCTAGGTACCATCAATCAATTTGCATGCCTTGCGCCCTTTTTGCGTCCTTTTACGGTGCTTCTTGCGTCCTACTATTCCAGTTAATTTGCATCCCTTGCTTCATGTGACTTCCCCTTCTATGTATGTACAACTTTCCTTGCTAGGTACAGCTTCCCTTGCGACACCTTCCCTTGTTGATGCACCTTCCCCTGCTGCCGGCAGATTCAACCAGGAGGCTTCCCCAAAAATTTTTGACCTGAAGCTGTACCCGAAGCTACTGTATGTGCTACTGTCGCTCCAACCTGTCTTCAACCTTTCCTTCCTGTCGTTTTCGACCTTCCCTCTTGTCGTTTTCGACCTTCCCCTGCTGTGCACAGATTTCTTTGCCAGGAGGTACACCCAAATCACCAAAATTGTTTTGCTTGTGTCCCCTTCATTGCTACTGCTGCTGCTGCGCGCAGATTTCAACCAGCAGTCCGTTACGATTCTTGATACCAAAACTTGAAACACACTGCCAACTGTGAACCCTTTGCGTCCACAGCACACACAACAGGATTCCACCTGCGTTCCGGACCACAGTGGAGAAGAAAAGCAGGGCTCCGTTGGCCAGACGGACCCCTAATTCCTTCAACCAACTGCCCCTTTGTTTTGTCTACAGGTCTGCCACCTGATCTGATTCTTTGGTTTTGATCCCTATGATAATGCCTTGCTCCGTGTGCGTGTGCTTGAACTAAACTTGTATCATCTATTCAATCTGCGTTTTTTCTGTATGGCTACTCCCTGTCTTCTATCCCCATGATCATCAGCTGCTTCTCCCCGTTGGCGTTGGTTTGGATGGATACCACTTCTTGCCCCTTTGGCGTTGGGTTGGATGGATGCCGCTTCTTGCCCCTTTGGCGTTGGGTTGGATGGATGCTGGTTCTTGCCCCTTTGGCGTTGGGTTGGATGGATGCCGCTTCTTGCCCCTTTGGCGTTGGGTTGAATGGATGCTTGTTCTTGCCCCTTTGGCGTTGGGTTGGATGGATGCTGGTTCTTGCCCCTTTGGCGTTGGGTTGGATGGATGCCGCTTCTTGCCCCTTTGGCGTTGGGTTGAATGGATGCTTGTTCTTGCCCCTTTGGCGTTGGGTTGGATGGATGCTGGTTCTTGCCCCCGTTGGTTTGAATTGAGAGGATTGGCTGATCTTTCTTTCTTCGTTCTTCGGATTGAACTCAGTTGGTTTTCAGAAGGTGGTGTAGCCGGTCACCATGTGATGTGCTCGTTGGCCTGGTCTTTCTTCTTTTCTTTATTCAACCAAACTTTATCTCGAAGCAACCAATAACTAAACTACCAAGTAAAACTACCAACTCGACATGCGCACCTCCTCTAAATACTACCACCAATTAAACAAAGCACCTAGCCAAGCATCAAATGTACAGCACCTCCGCCATCTTAAACGCCTACCAGAAGCTTACGAAATGTCGACGAAGATCACGAAAACAATTTTCGCCGACCTCATAAAAACTACTGCAGCTTGCATTCCAAGCATCAAATACATTACAGCATGAAATACACATACGTACTGCTCTTTGCATGGAAGCCTCTAAATCTTGGCATCTCTACACGTTACGTACACACTACCACATACAAATTATTATGCTTAGCTCATTACATGCAAACGTACCAATAATAATTGATGTCATCGACATTACTGTATGCTTATTTAGCTTACGTACTTACCAGAACATTCTTTATAATTTCTTACCGTAAACAAGCATAACCCATTACAGTATACCCTCAATACTGTGCCCATATGACCACGCACCTTACAACAGTAGCAGTACCACTCTCCGCGCCTTTAACTTTATCCGCTAACGTTGACATCGATCTAGTCTACAAAAGTGGTTGTAAATGAAACTGTGTAGTGTGCGCCTCATCTACAAATTTTTTCAAAAGTCGATTTGGCGGAAAACAAAGTTCTACCTACACGAGAGTACCTCCTCGTGTCCTACATGTACATACACGAGATTTTCAAATTCGATCTACATTCGACTCTGGTGAGAAACAAAGTTTCTGTCTACAGGGAGAAGGCAGACCTTCATGTATTTAGATGAGGGAAGGAAAAGTGGAAAAGAAGGAAAAGTCCGTGTGGATGAGATATGCCACCCTTCTTCGCCAGAAACACCATTATAATCTAAAGTACCTACATATAATTCTGGGACCCATGCATTATTTATCTCAGGATCTAGCCAACGTAGCTCAAAGCGGTTAAAAATCTCTCGATAACTTTAGCTCGGATTGAAAATAAAAAAACCGCATGCGTCTACGTACCCTCTGTGTTGAGAAATCGCCAAATTCCTTAAGTACTACAAATGGACACTTTTTTTCGATTATTCAGCATAACTGAACAAGCCGCAAAAACTTTTTCATTAAAAGTAGCCTATCCTATGTAAAATTTGGCGTAGATTTCAAAAATAGTATCGTTGATCCAAAAAATTTAACCCCTACCCAAAAATTGTCAAAAATATACAAATTTTGCAAAATTATATACTAGGGGTTAAATTTTTTTGAAACACCGATACTATTTTTGACATCTGCATCAAATTTTACATAGGATAGGCTACTTTTAATGAAAAAGTTTTTGCGGCTTGTTCAGTTATGCTGAATAATCGAAAAAAGTGTACCTTTTTTTTAGTACATTTGTAGTACTTAAAGGAATTTGGCGATTTCTCGACACAGAGGGCACGTAGACGCATGCGGTTTTTTATTTTCAATCCGAACTAAAGTTATCGAGAGATTTTTAACCGCTTTGAGCTACGTTGGCTATATCCTGAGATAAATAATGCATGGGTCCCAGAATTATAATTTATACTATACGTTCACAATAAAGAGTCAAAATTTGTAGTTCCAAGGTAAAAATTTGTAGTTCCAAAATATCATCTACATTACTAAGCTGTAGATGACACTGCTGTCTACAAGATGTCGCCTACAAAAATGTAGGCAATAACGTGTAGACAAGATGTCCTCTACAGACTAAAAAGATGGGACGAATGTAGACAATCACCTGTAGATGGACGAAAACGTCCATTTTCAAACTTTAGCGGTTATGAACATTTGTCAAATCAAATGGACACAACTGCAGAATATGCAATGCATGTCTGAAATCGACCATCCGCCAATTTTTTGTCCAGAACGTGAATGGGTATTGCGCCAATCTGACCCTTCAAGCTGTCCTTAGAGCTGAGCGCATTCTTGGCAGATTAGAGAAGGTTGTCAATGACACAGATCAGCGCACAGTCATGATACGGGTGACCTTTGTGACAAAACCCAACAATGGCTCGTTTGAAGCGCTGCTGGAGAAGGGAGCTGGCAACAGGGGTAAATTTAATATTTTGGGTGATATTCTGCGTACCAACAAATACGGTAGCCAGCCAGACTGCATCCAAAAGCACAGGAAGTTCACGAAGCTCCGAGCCTTTTGCTTCTGTCCGCCTCAGTCACCCACCTATGCACCATCATAACAACGAGAGCCTCTTGCCATCGCCACAACAACGTTTTTACTTTATGTCACCATATTCGTAGTAGTTGGAAGCTTATCGGATTATTGCACCACGCCTGCCTATTGTTCAGTATAAGATAAAGTACGGTATGAATGAGCGCTCTTTGTACAGTGTCCGTCCACTTGGTACTCTGACATTAGTACTTTCCCCATTTCGCAGTATCCAGATTGGTACCTACATATGTACATACTGTAGCCACTTCGTACTTTATTCATTACGTACGCAAGAAAATCGACCCAAAAACTGGAAATCGGCGAGATATTTCGCGAGCAGGTGCAAGCCTATTGCGCCAATCTGACTCTGCAGACTGTGCTCAGAGCTGAGCGCATCCTGGGCAAAATGCAGAAAGTGGACGGCGCACAGCGACGCGCAGTCATGATAAGGGTGACTTTTGTAACGAAGCCAAGCAATGGCTCATTCCAAATGCTGACAGAGAAACAAACCAGCGGTGGATTCCGTATTCTGGGCAGGGATGCCTATACGAATTAAATTTTAGTATGAATATATAAGAATATGAGTATTGAACCATAATAATTTTAATATGAATAAGAATAAGAATAATATACATATTCAGCAGTTTAATTTGAATTGAATAAGAATATTTGTAATATGAATAATGCAGGCAGTTATTACAGGGTAACTTGATTGCAAGAATGACTGTAGGACTTTGGCCACCCAATTGTTGCGCTGCGGTGCCACTTGGAAGAAAGTACCTAGTAGCAATATTTAGGGAAAAGAAAGTATACAAGTTGCAAGAAATTGAAAGATATTGTTGCAAGGAATAAGCACAAATTATGGCATAATACCCCTTTACCGTTGAAACGGTCCATTTTTGGCTTTTCGGCGTTTCTTTCAACAATTTCAAATTGTTTCTTCACGCGTTGATTCAATTTTGCATAACAATGTTTTGACTCATTTATCTTTTAACTCTTTTGACTCTTATCAACATAAATTTTTTGTTGATTAGCGTGTTGATTCCTTCTTCGCAATCTACACTTTTTCCATGATCTATCAACACTAAATTGAATTTCTCATCAGTTCTGTGACGTGCCGCGTTCCGTATGACGATAGCCGGGCCCCGAAAAGGGGGAGAGAAATAGGACCGAACGGGAATCGTACCCGCTACCCTCGGACACAGATGCGGACTTAGGCAACCCCACCAGGGACCGGTCCGGGGACTTTTGGCTAAACTCGCCTTACATACCTAGAACTGGTTTACGTACACTACTACTGGCCTCGGACGCTATTGCCATACGTACGCAGTACGTAACAGTTCAAACGTTTCAATCAACAGTCAACAGTAAAGGAATCAACACGAAAAATCGTTGAATGAAAAATTTCGTTCAACAACGGCATTTTGTTGAAAGAAATGGACCAACGGTAAGGGGATACATTATTGCAAGAATTATTACGGTTAGTCACGATAGTAGCTTTGTGCATGCATGATCCGACACCGGCGCCTCTGTTTTACTCAACACAGAAGTTGTCAGAGTATCATGGTTCAGACACGGAGCGTCTTTGCGGATTCTTCAGTATAGTGCTCCCGGCTGCATTTTTACGTCCGGCATATGTCATGTAGGCTATGTATTTTGGTTTTTGATTTTGTTTTGCATCTTTGTGGCTAGAGTAAAATTTATTCATGCATTCTCCTTCTGCAGTAGTTCCGCCGGTGCGTACTTATTTTTACCCAAATATTCAAAAGTGCAGTATGGTAACTAACTATGTAGCTAAGCATATACGTACATGTGTACATAAGTCGTAGGTAACAGGTATGACCTACAAACAAGTCATTACGTAGTTTTTCGTTTCGACAACCACATCCGTTATATTTCCCTAATCTTGTAAGTGATGTCAGGTTTGGGCGGAGTTGTACTATTGCATTAAAGGTTGGATTGGCTGGAGATGGATAAGATACGTAGCTCTAACTCCGTCCCTGACATGGAGGCATCTGTGACAGGTGGGAATAAGCTTTGTCAACCTGAAAGCATGGAAAGGAAGGACTTGCTATCTGTTTGTTGTTTGAGTTTATGCTTTCTTGCAAATACCATCGCTCCATGCTCACTCACAGCTCACCTTGGTTAGCTACAGTGTGTTTTGCTATGAGGTGCTTGCTTTCTGTTTGCCTACCTGTGCGTACCTTTTGTTGTAATTGTCATTAAAATACCACTCCACTCACTCCACATAGGCCAACAACGGCAAACTACAGTATGTACTTACGAAAGAAAGACTGGTAAACCCACTTCGCAGTTCTCAGTGCCGATCCTAAAATTACGGTACCCAGGGGCGGGACCAAGAAAGTGTGTACGATACATTTCCAAGTGCCCACTGATTCAGTTGACTTGGCAGTTGCTGCAGTCTTCTGAACAAATGGCGGTATCTATTACGGAGAAGCGACCAGTTCGTTGTTTGCTACTCATCCTTTGCTTTACTCAAATATTTCTGTTCCTGCAGTGGTTAATAACGTCAACGTCAACTTCAACAGGTTCGGATGCAACGCATAGTTCTGCAACAAAGCCTATTAGCACCACCTTTGGCACAGCGTCAACTATGGTGACACTGACAGAACAATACACACAGAAACAGGAAGAAGCAATGATTTGTTCCATTCCGAAGCCAAATCCGTGGGACCCCAGCATCCACGACTGGACCAAAGGCGCCAATTCATCTTTCAAAGCGGACTGTGGATCTGACCAAACTCTTACGATGTCGCGTTACACCTGGGACTATAAGTTAATGGTGAACTTCAGTGCCGTTAGGGCTATGGAGAAATATCGGAGGTTTTGTGACAACGGATCCAGCTCGATTAGGTGCTGGTACCGCTGCTTTGACCGGTCAGACGAGCATGATAGCAAGTTGAAGTATTTTAGCGGGTGGAAACACATCACCTTGGAAAGCGGCAACTCCACAGTGGCAAAGGTGCAACTAGATTGCGAGAATGTAGATGTTCAATGTGATTGCGGCTCTCTTGTCACTCTGACACTTGCAGATTGGCTTTATACTGGCGCTGTTATTAACATATCTGCAGTGATCCCGAATCCAACCGTCATTTACACCGATGTCCATTTTGCTGTGAAAAGACCGGAAAAGTCTACCAGACCAAAAGCATTACCACCGATTCCTAGACGGCAGAAAATGTCATCACCTGAGACAGCGATCAATGTGATGCTAATGCTGTATGACTCACTGTCCCACTCTGAGGCCATTCGCACACTTCCGAAAACACTACGCTTCCTGCAGACAAAGCTCAACGCGGTCATGTTCAATGGGTACATGAAGGTTGGCGACAACAGCCTACCCAATGCGCTAGCTATGCTCACGGGGCTGAATGAATCCAACACTGCGGAGTGGTCAAAGGCGGCGATTGCG
>JASAMW010004862.1:0-63164 GCA_030247985.1 Epsilonema sp. ZAB3_2
TTGCTTCCCAGATTTTTCTATGGGACTTTGCCCTCTAGATTTCTTGGTTATGTGATCTGATGTTACTCAAAAGCAATAAATATGAAAGCGTTTCATTCTTTCTTTTGAGAGAAGGAGAGAGATTTTTGAAACCAACCATCCAGTAGACTGGGAGGAGTAGGTGAATGACAAAGGAACGATGCTGTTCTTCCCTTGTGATTGAAATGAATGGCTGGCTTGTCTTTTGATTGCAAAAGCATTTTTGGTCCATGTCATGGCAATAACCTTGCTTAGCAATGATCTTGTCTTCTCTTGATTGCAAATGCATTTTGGTCTCCAGTGTTCAATTTTTTGATCACTCAGAGTGGTTGCTCACTGTCAGTTCAGTTCTCTTTTCCAAACAGAAAAGAAATAGGGTCTACATAAGAGACGTCAGTCTGGAGCGCCTGAACATCAATACGATTTTGTGTCGGGACCCGAAGCTGCTTATAACAAATTTGGAATGGTCCCCTGTGCGTATAATATACGCACAGCTGTAGGAAACGTATTGATGTTCATGTGGCTGTCCAGACTGACGCCAGTGGGTACTGTAACTAAAAATACTGTAACTGAGAGAGAGAGCTGCAGGTGTGGATGACTGACCTACCAGGACTGCACTACAGATGAACACTGACTCTGTCTGCTTGCACCTGGCTTTATAACTGGAGTCTTGTGTGCACATGTCTTGCTTCTGAACAGTCTTTGTGTTGGTGCAATCACTTCTGCTGGTTTCTTTGAGTGTGCGAATCTGCTTTTTCACACTGTTTTTTTCAGTGTCCTCCATTTGAGTTTGACGCACGCCGAGCCAAGTCGGCTCGACTGGCGGCAGTTAAACCCGTATTCAAAGCGGTCGGCGTCAGGTTGGAGCAGAATAGTATTTTCAGTACAAAAGTAGTTCAGTGCAAGATTGTTTTCTTGCGCGTTTATTGCGAGCTTTCGTTTTTGCCGAGAAAAAGTAAAAACGGCAAAGCAACTTTTATTGGTACTTACGAATCTTCGCAATAAACACGGCAATATATTTGGTAACAATACGCCCGACACCTTGTCAAAAACGCCGGCTCACCAATTTAGGCAATAATACCCGTCGGCTTGCCAAAAAGGTACGAATGAACTGCCGCCAGCTGAGCCGACTCAGCTCGGCGTGCGATTTTCTGGGGTACATATACATAGTGCGTTTTCTGCGTTATTGTGCTGTTAACTTTTGTTAACCCATAGGCTAACCTGCTATTTTATTCTAAAACGTTTCTGGATGCAGATAAAGGTTATTATCACACATGTTGGGCTACAATCAACACAAGACAAATGTGTACAGACAGGTATTGCATGTAGTCATTCAGCAATGATCATGTCTTCATTCTGTCCCTCATCTTCTTCTTCATCATCAGAGTTAACAGCAACCAATGGTTCCAGTTCTCCCAAATTCTGTTGTACTTTTCTTCTGATTAAAAATTTGTATTTATCCCAAGCTGTATCAATTATTCCTTGCTTTATCTCTTCGCTTTCATCATCATCCAGTTCTCCTTCAAGTTTGGACACCTTGGCCTGTATTTGTTGCATGAGCTTATCTTCATTTGAAGCTGTCATTATTTTCTCCATCCAGTAATATCTTTCTGCCATTGTTTTGAGCAAGCAGTCAAACAGTGTGCTGCCAAGGAAGCTTTCAGCAGCATGTGCTATGGATATATACCCAGTTTTACCATGAGATACTCTTTTATTGTGGATGTATTCAACTGTATGTCGGATGAACAAGCTCCAGAAATCATCCCCTTCCTCTTCTTCATCTTCTTCACTATTGTCACTTTCAACTTGTTGTTGTTTTTCTGTGCCTTTACTGACACTTGACATGTTCATTGATGAAGCCATACTGGGTGCTGTTTGTGACTGTGAAACCACTGATGCAGGAGCTATTTTACTGCTTACATTGGAGATGGAATCAGCTGGTATCACATCCCTATTTTCATTGTAGACCTCAGGATGCATGTTTGAAACATGCCTGCTGTAAGAATATTTTGATGCAAATGCTCTTCCACATTTGTTGCATGGCACTTTCAGAAAGTTCATTGCCTCTTTCTTAGTTGAAAGGCAGTTACCTAAATAGACTAAGCAGGGGATCTCAGTAAGCATTACTGAATTGTTATTGTTCCCTTAGGGATAACAACAGAGTTCACATAAGAAAGGGTTAACAAGGACAACAAAAAACCGAATTCCAGTAACATTACTGAATTGTTATTGTTCACCTTAGGGATAACAACAAAGTTCACATGAACAGAAAGGGTTAACAAGGACAACAAAAAATCCTAATGGTTAACAAGCAGGGCATACATACATAACATACCTATGCCACTGCTAACTCTATCCATTGTACACCTGTGATTTGTGGGGGGCTCGCACCTACCCAGCACACAATAATCTATCTGTGCATGGTATATATGCAGTGCACATTATGTGCATACATACAAGTACAGGGAAAAAGCGTTTGCTTTATATATACCACTTTTGGGTCATCCACACCTGCAGCTCTCTCTCTCAGTTACAGTATTTTTAGTTACAGTACCCACTGGCGTCAGTCTGGACAGCCACATGAACATCAATACGTTTCCTACAGCTGTGCGTATATTATATGCACAGGGGACCATTCCAAATTTGTAATAAGCAGCTTTGGGTCCCGACACAAAATCGTATTGATGTTCAGGCGCTCCAGACTGACGTCTCTTATGTAGACCCTATTTCTTTTCTGTTTGGAAAAGAGAACTGAACTGACAGTGAGCAACCACTCTGAGTGATCAAAAAATTGAACACTGGAGACCAAAATGCATTTGCAATCAAGAGAAGACAAGATCATTGCTAAGCAAGGTTATTGCCATGACATGGACCAAAAATGCATTTGCAATCAAAAGACAAGCCATTGTTAAGACAAGCCAGCCATTCATTGCAATCACAAGGGAAGAACAGCATCGTTCCTTTGTCATTCACCTACTCCTCCCAGTCTACTGGATGGTTGGTTTCAAAAATCTCTCTCCTTCTCTCAAAAAAGAAAGAATGAAACGCTTTCATATTTATTGCTTTTGAGTAACATCAGATCACATAACCAAGAAATCTAGAGGGCAAAGTCCCATAGAAAAATCTGGGAAGCAAAGCGTTTTTCACTTGGGAAAGAATAGTTGCCACTTCTGTATAGAAATCTGGGAAGCAAAGCGTTTTTCACTTGGGAAAGAATGAGTTGCCACTTCTATATAACTGGCTTTTGTGAATATTACCTGATTTGCAGCAATGGCCGAGTGGTCTAAAGCGCTAAACCACCACCACCACCATCCCTGGTTCAATTCTCGCCTTGGTCACCCTGGGGAGCATATGACATCGTCATCCAACCTGGCAGCTTGCGCTCATGAATGTATGATGCTTTCTCAGAGAAATCTGGGGGGCAATGTCCCATAGAGAATTCTGCAGGGCAGCCCACTAGAGAAATCTGGAGGGCAAAGTCCCATAGAGAATTCTGCGGGGCAGCCCACTAGAGAAATCTGGAGGGCAAAGTCCCATAGAGAATTCTGCGGGGCAGCCCACTAGAGAAATCTGGAGGGCAAAGTCCCATAGAGAATTCTGCGGGGCAGTCATCATACATTCATGCACAAGCTGCCACAGGAGGTGATGTAATGTGCCCCCCAGGGTGACCATAACTAGTAGTAGCCTGCTTGGGGGTGTATTGTACTAGAATAACCGTGTTTTGACCTCAATTGTGCCCTAAAACACGTGCTTTTGACCTAAAAAATATGCCTCTGCGCACCTCTCAAAAACATAAAAAATGCCCCATGCATAACCCCCCCCCCCCCCCCCCCAATGCATAACCCCCCCCCCCCCTATGCATACCCCCATATGGGACCTCTCAATTTTTGCATACCCCCATGGGGCTATGCACCGGTAAATACGGTATGTACATACAACACATGTCGCACGTTCGTACTACGATGCTACGTGCGGGTAGCTTGCATGTGCAGATGAACAAGAAGCTGATAAACGGGGAGCGGGAGAGTCGGAAGTGGCGAGCCAAGTGCGAGGAGAGCACGAAGGCGCTGCTGCAGGCGACGGAAGCGAAGCTGGAGACGGAGAAGGCGCTGGCCAGTCAGCAGAAGCACAGGGAGCAGCTGGAGAAACTCACTCGCGCCCTGCAACAGGAGAGAAACGACCTGCTGCAGCAGCTGAAGCTCGCCAACAACAGGCAGCAGGAGCCAACGCCATCCACGGAGCAGGAAGCTGCTGGTCCTAAGGAACAAGGGCAGGCGGAAGCAGCGATCTTTGAAGAGAAGGAGCAAGCTCCCTTGGCTTCTCACTAGACAAAAAGTGCAATGGATAGTACCTAATGTCGGTGCGAAGTACAGACTGTGTGACAGGCAAAAAGTATTGCATGTTTTTGGTTTTGCTCGTTTTGTATTTCTTTCCTTCCTTCCTGGTGCTCTGAAGTGAACCCCGCGTCGAAAAGGTAAAGATAGGTGGTACCTACCTACAGTGTATGCTTATGTCAGTCGTTGCTACTCGAAAGTTCTTTCTTCAATTGCGGTGACGATGAGAACTAATGAGTTTGTTTGTTTGTTTTTGTGCCAATTTCATAAAATATTGCGTAATTGTAGGAAGGGAAGTAGTAAATAATACTATTCCGAGGGGTCGGTAGCAATAATACACACACTATAATGCAGGCATTTCTTATCATATGTGTTCAATTGGATTTCACTGTGTGATGCTTGTAACAGCGAACCAGATTTGGCTGTATTGTAGGTAATCGTACGTACAGTACTAACAGAATCAAGGAATAATATTATACTAAACATTTGACGGTGTGCTGTTTTCGTGTTCGATAAAAGACTTTGCTCTGGCCTCAGGTGTATGATTGGTTATTCTGGTAGCAAGTCGTCACCGAGTTCGTAACCCTCAAATGGATTATCTTCATCCCCTGCACCTCTTCCTCCGCGGGTCATCGGCCGCTGTGGTTTCGGACCCAGTGGATCTTCATAGCTGACGTCTGCAAGATACAGTAACCAATTGCATAGCTCATAGATGTTTACTTACAGTAAGCGGTGGTTTTCGGAGAGGCGTGTGCAGTGTAAGGGTACTATGGGATAAACCCGGACACCTAGTATCTCAGCAACCATACGGCCGGTTGAGACATGTATACTACAAGAGAGACTATGCCAGCTAGTATTGGCTTCGTGTTTCATGCTACGGCCGTTTTGGTCCCAATCGGGGGCCCGGGGCCCCCGATCGGGGGCCCCTATAAAACGCATGCAAAAGTAAGAAGATGTTTTTCTTTTCGTTTTCTTTTCTTTCTTTTTTTCATACACGGGGCCCCGATCGGGGGCCCTGGGCCCCCAATCGGGGGCCCCTTTCTCTATTTTACATCGATCTACGGGGGCCCCCGATCGGGGCCCCGGGCCCCCGATTGGGACCAAAACGGCCGTAGCATTGAACACGACGCCAATACTAGCTGGCTTAGTCTACCAATCGATTCCTTGAACTCTCCTCTTTCAAATGAGCTACAATGTTCATCATTTTGCTGAAGCGGCAAGCTCAGAAAAGCTTAGGTGTCCGGGTTTACCCCACAGTACCCTACCGATTTGCTTTTTGCTGATCTCGTATCGCTCGTTGGGGCTGAATGTGATGCGTGCACTGTTGGCCGTTCGCAGACTGCCCCTGGAGCTGAGTGGTCGACGTTGCACCGGCGTGCTGCCCTGTACGGTGGCTGAGCCGGCTCTTCTGCCGCCGGAGGCGCTGCTCTGTCGCTGCTCTCTCAGCTGCCGCACCTTCTCCACTTTCTTCAGCTTGTTGGCGTAGTCCTGCGCCTCCGGAAGACCCAGGTCCGTGCACAGGCGCACCAGAAACTTCAAGCCTAAAATTCAGGTCACAAGTCATGAGAATTATTGCCGTTGTATAACATTGTGCTCGAGTGAATGTTTCTAAAAAAAAATATGCCCGTACTCACATTCGACGTTATCGGGGAACTTTCGATGAATGATTCTGTAGGTGTCCAGTGCCTTCTGGTAGTTTCCGGATCTGCGGTGGCAGCTGGCCATCATCAGCTGCCACTTGATTTCGCCCGGCTGCATCAAGGAAGCTCTCTCGAAGTAGTTCACCGCTTTCTCGCAGAACTGAGCGTCGATGTAATATGCGCCCAGCCACTCAATCACTTCGATATTGGACGGGTAGTAACGATAGCTCTGCAAAACGGCAAAACACGACCGTTTGAGCGAGTGACTATGGGTATTATAGCTTATGACCAGCTTATGTACGTACTCTATGTAGGTAGCTTCAGGTATGTACTCTACAAGTACATATGGGGCGTACATAGGGGGGCTATGCATTTTGGGCTTATGTTTACCCAATATGGGGCTGTGCAATGCATTTGGGGGCTATGGATTTGGGGCTATGCACCGGTAAATACGGTATTGTACGTCATAGTGGCATTGGAACGCCTGCGACTTGTCCCCTTCTTTGTCATAAAGCTCGCCGAGATGAGCCAAGATGCCCGGGTCTGTAGGTACCAAATTGTGGGCTTGAGTGTAGAGTTCGATGGACTGCGAAGAGTCCTCCAGCATCTCATAGCTGAAATTACAACTTGCTACTTGAACGCATATTGTTGCAAATTAGCTCATGACGCTGAGTCGACCTTCATGCTCTTACATGCTTCCCAGTTGGCAAAGAACTTGAACATTGTTGCGCAATATGTTGTGCAGTTTGTAGAAGCAATCCAGCGCTTCTTCCAGTTTTCCCATTCGCTTGCAAATCAACCCTGCAATGCGTTCGCACTGTACATACTACAGTACATTGCATATCAACAGTACGCCAGTACCATACATAACATAGCGGTGCTGCCGTGTAGTATATGAAAGAAAAATGTACCATGTAGATACGTAATTAGTACCGAGATTGAACAGCGCCTCGACGCACGAGGACTCGTTTGAAAGAGCTTCCTTGTAGTAGTCTCTGGCTTTTTCCATGTCTCCCTGCGCGTAGCACACGTTGCCTCGATTCACTAACGCACTTGGATTGTACCGATCCGTTTGAATCGCCTGTTCCGCAAATTTCTCAGCATCTGCCAACTTTTCTTTTCCTTGCTGGAAAGCACGCTTCAGTTTTACATTCCTGGTTTCAATTTCTTTCAGCAATTGTATAGGTACCCTACATATGAAGAAATTCGCGCTACAAGAATGAGTAATCTGCTCGTCTTACGTACAAGAAAATTAAGAAAAGCGAGATTGTTGGCGGCAGCGCTGGCGACTTTGCTGTCTTTTTTCTCGAAAGCCTGCAGTACTTCTGCGGCTGCATCCATCTCCTGTTGCCTCAGGTACTGAATGGCTTTGTTGATCTCCAGATCACTGGCCAACTCTGCGTACATGGACTGCTTGATCGTGTCCACGCACCTGAAAGATAAAGGATACTTATACGGCTACGGTAACGTACGTAAAGTGCACGTACGTACATACCTACCAGGCGTATCCATCGGAGAAAGTGGATGCGATGGCGGGCGACATGAGCTTGGCAGCTGTGAGGATGGTGCGCTCCGCTTCTTGGCGTCGTTCTTTCTCCCACCTGCGCAAACTGTCGTTCTTGATCACCTCCAGTATCATATTCTCAGATGGATCGTTCTGAAGGTGAAACAGCGAATAGCGCCCTGTGCATCCTCGGATGCTGGTCCTATGCGTCATGGTATAGTACCTAAGTAATAATGTAGGTACGTCACGTACATAGGTACCACAGTGACATCTTACGCTGAGGGAAACGTATTTGTCCTCCTCGTCGATATCCAGTGGAACTTCCAACAAACGCGTGAAGGCGTCCTTCATGCGATCTCGATCTTCTAGTGTGTATGCGCAGAGTAGGAGATTGAGTCCGGTGCGGAAATCCGCCTTCTCCTCCATGCAGTGCTCGAATGTGCTGATGGCTTCCTCGTATTTGCCCAACTTCACAAATGCCACTCCGATATTGTTCAGAATTTTGATCCTAAAGTCAGCGGCTAATAAACGATGACTCTCTCATCTCAAACAATGATAAATAAATAAATTAGCCGTGTTATTACGCACACATGGCCATTAATTTCCAAGGGCGAACCTTGTTTCTTTTTGAATATTCGGCACCTGATCCAAGGCCATTCGGTAATGTTTGATGGCTTTGCTGTAATCTTTCTTCTTGAAATAGATGTTTCCGATATTCACCTTCAACCGACCAGCGTTCGTGAACATCTTGTTCTTCACAATCACTTGGTACGTATTCAGCGCTTCGTTATACATTTCGTTAGCTGCGTACTGATGGGCCAAATTGAACAGAACCTAGAAGACCGTCAATCACCTTTTCAGTTAGGTGTGTACAGTACTTACAAGTATGCATATGCCTACGGAAGACTAATACAAGACAAGCGACACATCTTTCGTAGTTTCCATGATTTTGCCCGACCGGAACCGGAAGTTCTTATCGCATTTTTTTCTTTATTTTACTGTCGTGTCCCTGTTGGGATTCACTTGTGATACTTTGTTCATTCGAGTGCGGTCGGTCGAGCGTTTTCTCTGCAGCTGCTGTCGGGTGCGAGTGCCGCCGGAGGGTCGTGCGAGGTGGAAGAAAAGCGGACGAGATGTCTTCTCACGGTGACGACGGAATCCAAGCGAACGCCTCCTCGGAAAGCCTGAACGCCTACATGACGCTGACGCTGCACAGCGCCGACTCATTCGTTACTGCTCCCACCAGCGCCCCAATCCCCCCAGCTGCCCACCCGTTGAGCAACGGTGACCACAAGCAGATAGCCGAGTGTCTGGAGGTCTGCCACGGGCCGGAGGGGGATTCGAACTCGGTGGGATCCACGGAAGCGGACTGCTCCTCCTCCTGCTCCTCGGCCACCGACTCAACGGCCACCGACTCCTCGTCCTCAACCAGATGTACTCGCACAACCAATGCAGCTTCCACATCTACTGACCCCACTACCGTTTGCAGTGTTCTTCGACGCCTGGGCTACAGCTGTGAGCAAGCGGAGCAACTGAACAAAGGCAAAGTGGGCCGAATTCAACACAAGCGAAGCGGACGTCGGGCCGTGGCGAAGATCACCGACTCCCCGCTGGAACTGCGTTTGTTGGCGGAGGACCAGAGGACGAACGGCCGCTTCCCCTATCTTCTCCTCTCACAGCCGCTGCAAGGCTATCACCAAGCTTCCTTCGTCCTCGTACTGGAACTGTGCTGTCTCAGTCTGGCGGAGCTCATGCAGCAGCACAAAGACGGAGAGCTGCAGGCTGCTGTACCGATTCACCCCAACTGGGTTCAACGCATCCTGCATCAGTCGGCGGAGGCGCTGGAGTTCCTGCATGCCCGCCACGTGGCCCATCGGGCCATCCGACCCCAACACATCCTCATTCACTCACTCAGCAGAAACGTGAAGCTGTGCGGCCTCTCCAGAGCCGTGGAATGTCCTGCGAAAACTAGCACTTTGCCCGTACCGCTGCCACCCTGCCCCAGTTCTTCAGCGATCGAGATGGAACTTCTTTTTCGTCCCTCCGAAATGCTACAGCAGTCGCAAGGACCAGCGACTTCTTCTGCTTCCTCTACCCGCACCCTTTGCGCAAGCAGCTACAATCCCTTTCCTGTGGACATCTTTTGCCTCGGCGTAGTCACCTACTGGCTACTCACCGCTCGACCCCCGTTCCCCATCACTCGAGTGCAGGAAGAAGCGAGGAGAGCCAAGACAAGCGGAGTCACGACGGACAGATGGGAGCAGATACCCTGGAAGATACCCACGGACCTGCGACACTTGACACAGCTGGCGCTCTGTCCTCGACCCTGCTATCGACCGACGGCTGCCCGACTTCGACACGACAGCAAACCCAGCCTGGATCTCACCTACAGCATTCCGCTCGACCCTCGACCGCGATTATGACAAAATGATGTTCCATGCTTGACCACTCTTCGTACTTACGTAGCGACGTCTGTTGATCGTTTTATCTTTACTATGCCCTCTCGATAATTCATACGATGTACTGTGTGCGCGTGAACATGGCCGAATTTAAGCGCGAGCATTATCTTGTATGGCTTTTGGCACTATGAGAAATGTGTAGTATGTACGTACATATGCACGGTTACGTACTGTTGAAAAATCAAGATCTTACGCTAAAGGTCAGATCCAGGTTGACCTGCTCCATGAGACCGAGTTGCTCTCGAAGTTTCACTGCTGCTCTCTCTTTTCTCCCAGCTTCCTTCGCTTTTTCCAACGCCTGAAAATGTGCCATAGTGTCCGCTTTTAGTATTTTTTTATTGTCCTGGACTCAGTTCTGCTTCTCTTGGCAATCGTGCGACATCACGCACTTGACGGTACTCCTTTTTCTCGGATGAAAAGATGCTGTCCTCCAATAGCTCATTGACTTTCTTCTCAAGCATTTTGCACTTTTCTTCCGCACTAAAAAGTCTACAGATACTGATACGTACAGTATATGTACGTACAGTACGTACATACGGTAGTTCTCAGATGCTTTACTTTTCTTCCGGCTTTTGTTCCGAGCTCACAGTTTTTATTTCAAAGGGATTGAACGCCGAACCTAAACAGAATAGGCTTTATTTCACCGCGTCTTATTGTTTCACCACTATTTTTCATAGTTCACTGCAGTACAGTAAGGATCACAGTACCTGTTCCAGGTCGTCCACCGTGTGAAGTATATCCGGCTCCTTTCATCGAGGTCATCGGTCGAGGTGCCGCTCCACCCTAAAGAGTCGAAAGATTATGTTGCGAAACTAGGAATAACCGGAAATAACTACTTAGCAGCAGCAGAGCACACATACTGGTGCGCATCACACGTGAACTCCGAATTCGGAACCTTGATTATGCTTCAACATGTAAAATCTCCGAGTTCGCTCCGATCTCGCTTCGTTTTTCCAAACGTGCGTGTGAACCGCCGAGTTTTTAACTCGGAGACGTGTGAACAGCCGAATTACGCTCCGAATTCGGATCGAATTCGGAGCGACCTCGGAGCGAACTCGCTCGGAGCAAACTCGGAGCACGTCTGAAGCGCACCACTGCCTTTCGACCACCTGTGCTGTAGTGCCGGGTCGTCCTCCCGCAGTGGCTCCTCTGGCCTGAAAATATAGATAGAGCACAGTACAGCTACCAGCATCTGCCGGCGGCAGTCTAAATTCTTATCCGGAAATAAGAGGGCACATAATTCATTTTGATTGATGATGATAACACCGTTACTAATGGGCGACTCGCCGTCAACAACGCTTGCATTTGTTGTGCTGTACAATACGTACATTACATGTTGGCGTTTTGTTACCCCAGCAGCAGCGGTGCCCATTCTCCCTGCTCCAGCGGCCGCTGTTCCTGCTCTCAAAGCTGTAGCCTGCATTAAGAGATGGATTTTCTAAGCATGTAATAATATCGTCCCATCTACGTACTTGTACTTACGTAAGTACAAGTAGTTCAATGTAGTAAGTATGTATGCATAAAATAGTAAAATATTCTCCTACCGGTCGACGTCCATGGCTTGTCCTGGCAACTGCCTGTTGAAAGCCCTGATCTTGGAGAAGTTCCTACAAAAAGAAAGGTGTTCTGTACATTTCCGAACCACGAAGTCAAAAATGGACAATTTTTTTACCACATCTGACCCTGACCTCAGTGTCCAAGCCAGGTGTGTACTCGTTGAAACCCGAATACACATCGTTTTCCGCCATCGTACTCAATCGATTTTCGTCGTAGGTCAGTTCCAAAAACGATGTGATAGGGTTGTTTTAGCTATCTCTGGAAGTACTAATGCGCGCACGCTGCCCAGTGGCTGCTGCGTATTCTATTGAGAAGCTTCGGTAGCTTGTTAGCGTGGCGTTGCCATAGTGACATCCCATGCACAATATCTACGCAGTATGCTATTTAATTAGTGTATACGTACGTACGTACACCAACGTAGCAAAAATAGGGAGCTTATCCTTGCTTATGGCAACGTACCGTACCGTGGTACCTACCGTAGGCAGGTTACGAACAGCAAACGAGGTAGTTTGTTCCAATCAAACACTTTGAAAACTTGGAGCACATACATATTACATACCATAATAGCATCAGCGTTTATCACAGACGAAGCTACCTACACGTATTGTATGTGTATAGTACAATACATCGTCATTTTTTAACATGTCGTATATCAAATTAGGGGCAGAAGATCCTCGATGAGTCGTCTCGCCTTTCTCAGCAGACGCTCCACCTCCGCCTTCTCTTTACTGGTTTTCAAGTGCGCACTTTCCGCCATCATCAATAGTGGGACACTTCCGAAAAGAGCGAAGCGCTGGATCCGCTTGTAGGCTTCTTGCAGCACCTGAAAGCTGAACGGCGGCTGACCCTGTAGCTTGAGCTGTAAGCTATCGTAGTAGTGACGAAGAACTTGGTCCATGTGCTCGCGTCGAACTTCTTCTTGTGCAGAGCTGGTGATGAAGCGAGCCAGGTCTTCCACCTGACAGCCTTCGTGGCATATCTGCAATCGAACGACCGTAACATACATACAACCCATGAATGATTATGCAAAGCATACCCCGCTACAGCTTTTTCGCGCAATGTGCCAAGTAGTGCATGCATGCCTCAGCAAACGTAATGTGGTCGACGCTTGCTTTGGCCGCACGTACGTAAAGGGAGATGGGTGGGATTTTTGTTGCTTTTGCTGTAAGTACAGTACATTGTACAGTACATACGTATACGCACCTGCCAGTCAATAATGGCTGCCACTTCCGACCCCGCTCTTCCTCCCGTTCCCTTCTCGTTCTTCTTCATCATGATATTGCTGAGCCAGAAGTCGCCGTGACACAGCACAGACGGCATTCCCAGCTCTTCGTGCAGGTTGAAGGCGAAAGTGAACACCTGGTCGGCGTTCTCCTTCTCCATCTCTCGCACCATCGGCGCCATCAGCTCCGAAGGAAAGATATCCGGGTGAAACTTCACCGCGTTCGACAGGATCATCTTGAGGATATCGGTGAAATTGTGGAACTGGGCTTGGATGGTCGAAGCCGGCAGCTTTTTCACTATCTCAGGATGAAGCAGAGACCAGGCGTGCAGAGCGGCTATGCACTCGGTGATAGAGAGGGTTTGGGCGAGGTCTAGGCCTTCGGCGAGGCTTAGAACCACCCCGGTGTCAGAAAGATCCTCCATAATTAGAAGCGGAGGCACGCCATCCTTCGCTTCCGACTGGTGGTAGAAACATCGTGGGATCGGCAGAGGAGCCGTATGCGACTTCCAAATGTCGTAGAAAGTACACTCGACTCTGTGTACCTCAAATAGAAGTAAGCAAGTGCGGTATTAGGACCAGCTTTCAGGCAAATATTACGTTACTTATTCATATACTGTAGGTTACTGTGGGGGTAAACCATGGTCATTTGTGTGATCCCGGCAACCAGAAAGAGTGGCTCAGCACAGATGATTGGGTCTTTCCCCTCATTACTATACACACTACGTAAGTACATATACACACACACATGCACTTGTGATACTTACGATTAGTGCAAAGTCGGCGGAGACTGCGTCCGTGGCACCAGGTCCCGCCATTTCGTCCATGGCAGTGGCCATCGTAGTCAGACTCGGCACTTTCAGCACAACTGTTTTCGGCCATTTCGGCTTGAGAACCGGCTCGGGATCAGACCAGCACAACTTCACCTGAATGATCTGCGACAGAAAGCCCTGTCCCTTGCCGATTGCCTCTGCTGAAACCACTCGCGGTAGATTGGAGGAAGATAAGGCTTTGTGAAGAACCTTCTCTAGCCATACTGTAGGCACCTTGGTGTCAAGGATCATAGATTGGTCAGTAGATGTCGCCATTCTCTTACATACAAAGTAATATTATCACCAGTATGTAACCGATGTATTATGTATAAGTTTTAGTTTTTGGTTGCATCAAGCGTGCGCTGTAAGGCTCAATATGAATGAGCCTTGGAAGTGTGTTGTTTACGGATTGTCGAAGGGGTTAGCATTGCCAGCATTGATTGCATGCAACATGTTGTGTTGACATGATTAGCTTGCTCTTAGCTAAGCGGTTTTTTCTTGCATACCTTGGCACAGATACAAACAAATCACGCTGGATAAACAAAAGACAAGACCACCCGTAAATCACGACAGTAGTGATAAGCAAAATTTTGGTAATTTTGGCATCTAAGCATATCCCATTAGGGATCAGCCCGGATCATGTAGAAATCAGTACCCGATTCGGAGGGGGTTTTTTCCGAGGCTACTTGATCCGCCAGGTGGATCGTGTAAACGATTTCTTTACATGGTCTATTTCGTGCCTCTACTTGACACGCGTTTCACACGGTCCAACTTTCCATTTCTGCCCCTTTTTTGGCTCCAAAATTTCCATGTAAAAACACCCCTCCGAATCGTGAAACTTTCCAATTTTTCTACCTGATCTGCTACTTTTCTGCGTCTTTTTTACCTCATCCAGTTTCGCCCTTTTCGCGCTCCTCTGCCTTTTTTTACTTGATCCAGTCCTGTCGCGGATCAGGTTCGTTTTTGGCTCTGTGTCGTGTAATTTTCTTGTATCGTGTAACTTTCTCCACCTCTCATGCAACATTCACTTGCATCATGTGTACACATTTCTTCTCCTACACTACTCGTATTCACTCACATCATTCACTGCTGTATATACGACGAATAGGTACATGGTGTATACGATAGGCACATGGTTCACGGCAATCAAATTTCTTTTCCAATCACAGCTTCTCCAGGTGCCAGCTCCCAAAGCACCGCTGACACAATGCCACATTGCAGCCGTAGCAGAATAGTGGGCATCGCCGCTCAGCAGTGCACATGGCACAGCGTCTGCGCCCACCCACGTAGGCGGGTTGGTGTAAAAGCTCTTGCTTCTTCTTCCCTCGTGCGTGCGGGAAGCGAGGCCTGTCCGGTTGGTTTCCTTTCATTCCGCACGCGAGCAGTCCTTTCACCAATTGCATTTGACAATCCTAACATTTGGCATCAATTCATGTACACTATTCATTTACTTTTCCTACTCGGTTCATAACTTGCGGTGTACCGGTACTAACCACCACTCGGAAGTTGGTTCGGCTCTCGAATGGCAGGAGGGACTGTTTGGTGATGATGTGGCAGTTGACGATCGACATCTCAATGAGGTACTGTGCAAGCACCACGTACCATCGGGAATGGCGATATTGGCGGTGCGTATAGCTGATTTTTTGGTTGCTCAAGTCGACTACAAGATGCACAGTCTAATCACTCACATGATCCATTGCTGCGTGAATTGGCGTATGATACCATAAGAAGCACGCACATGATCCGTTACCTCCTCCGTATGCCTTGCTGTACATGGACACAGCAACTGGCTGGACGAAGTTGACGTGTACCCATGATCGATGGAGCTTCAGTCGTACTTTTCTGTTCACTTCTTGCCACTCACTGTCCGAAACGTCCAAACTGTGCAGAATGCAGCAGGGTTTGTTGTCTTTCCAGGAAACCAGAGACAGTTTGTCGGTGGTCAGGACATGCGCGAAACCACGAGGCAGCTGTTTGTTCAGCTCGCTTGTTCTGTCCGGCATCTCTTCGGGCACTCCCCAGCTCATGCTCTTCTTCAATGTTCCACAACACATCGTGCCCAGCTGCAGCAACTCTTCGGCCAATAATCGGTGCGTGTAGTATGAATCCGTATACACTGTGTAGCTAAAATGCTGGTTAGTGTAGGTAGTAACAGACCATGTATGTACACAATAGTTGAAATACATAGGATAGGCTAACGAACTTTTGGTTCAAAATTCCAGCATCGTTCGCCATTTGCAATATGTAGGCGATCGCAATGCGGCCAGGGCCGTAGGGGACTTTGAAATTGGCCTTCCAGCCACGTGGACTAGTGTGGAAAGCAGCTGCACAAACGTACCCTGTGTCCGATTCACAAAGTGCGTATAGCTGAAGTTAACAACATGTTCGATTCTACATGTACTCGAAACGGAATACATAATAGATCAGGCTATTTTTTGTCATATGCGTCAATCGTGTCTGTACGTGTCCTACCTTGATACCCTCTGGGTTTGGCTTTCCCAATATGATGGACTTGTTCTTGTATCGGCCTTTGTAGCGTAGCATCTAAGGTGAAAGGAGAGGATGTTAGAGTGCATCGTGTTCGTAGAGTTCCTTTACACCTTGGATCATGTACGTATGTACGTAATTACCACTTCATCCCCAGCCGTCATTTGTGTCGGTTGGTAGTGGTGTGCTGCAGAATGCCAAATGGCTTCAGCGAAAGGACGAAGCTTGTGCATTTGGTCGTAGTTGTCGGAGCGGCTGTTGTTCATCCCTAAGGCCTCACAAACTTCACTGTCCGCGAAGTGCATGGCTCTCAAAATCTGCAGGTATCGTCGAAGAGGCATCACTCTACTGAAGTTTGGTGTGTGAAATGGAGCATTCCCTCGCTTCCAATATTCTCTAAACCATGTACATGTACGACGCACCATGTACTGTTGGAAATTGGATGTTGTGCGGTTGCGAGTTGTGTGGTTGCTTACTTGACGTTTCCTTTCTGCACAACCCCCATTGACAAGAAGAGGGCAAGCCAGTCACACAATTCTGCTGAATTCAAAGTTGTCCACCTTTCCCCGTATTTGATTCGGCCTTTGCGATTCGTTTCCTTCAGTAGGATTGTGAATCCGTCATGAGTCAGCGATCCAAACACCTAATCAAATTTTGCCGAAGTTAGTGTGGGATCGTGTACGTATTTAAGCAATAATGTTTGCCTACTTGCAGCACATCATCCGTTCTGTGTGTGAAGTTCTTTGGGCCAGGAGCATGGTTGGGTTTGAAGTCCTTCTTTTGCGGTACATCTCGAAAGGCCTGTCGCCACTGCATGGCAGCAGCCATCGAATCAACTGAGGTGAGATCGAGAGAAGCAGCGACATCATCATCGTACTCATCATCAGAAGGGAAAAGCTCCTCGTCATCACTGCTTTCTGCACCGCTGTCATCAGCCTGAAAATTTGAATGGACAAGCAAAGTGGAGGATACAAATAGTGTACGTATAGTGTAGATCATGTGGCAATAGTTTCTTTTGTAAGGATGTCGACGTAATAAATCTTACCATTTCCAAGGAAGCCCATACATCATCCTGCGAACCAGGCTCCCAAGACGGGTCCGTTTCCTTCGCTTTCTGGTGTCTGAAATCAATGAACGCAACATAGAATGGACCATGTACCTACAGTATATTAGATGGATCATGTACCTACAGTAACACATGTAGGTACTAGAAATGGTTGTACACGTGTATGTATGTAGCATATTACTATGTAACACTTCTTCTGACCATGTACGTATTCGCGTACCGCATTTTCCTGGCCACTCGCTCCTCGAAATCCGCGAATGCTCTGTAGTCCGGGTCGGCTCCAGCTGGAAGATCATCTTCAAAATCTAGCCAGTTCCTCACTCGAATCGCCGAGTACGTAGTTTCCGTTAGAGAGGAAGCTGTATCCTTACTCGGAGTGCTGATGTGAGAGCCGTCCTTGCTGCCGTCAAGAATGGGGAGCAGGGCATCCCATTGGGCCAAGCCGATGTCACTGATCTTCATCTCCATCAGTTGCTCGCGGGATGGAACTTCAGCCACGTTGGGGTAGGGGTGGCCCTGAGCGTCGACAGTTGGTGTGTTTCTGATGATTTCAACTGCACAAAAAAAATACTGTCACACATGACTCGACTGTGTCCACATTATCCGCATGCACAATTTTGCTACATGCACTACATACTTACATTTGTCAATCAGACGATCCAGAACGTCATCCAGGGCGACGTCTCCCTCCTCCGGAAATCCTTCGATGGAATAGACCAGGACCCCTCCTGCCCCTTTCTTCACTACAACGCTCACTTTTTGAGCGATGCTTTCGACCGTTGCCAGCGCTGAAACATGTACGTATTCAATTGGATAATGTACTGTACGTACTGTACTAAGTAGATAATGTACGTACAATAATGTATTGGTATTGGATAATACGCGTAATAATCTCACTTTTGCGCAGTGGCGGTAGTGCCGAAGCTGAAGCTGTCCCACCTTCCTGTGTCTTCTGCTGTTGCAAGTTTGTCGTGGTGTCACCGCTGGCTTCTCCTTCCATGACTCCTGAAACGGTTTCCGTCGCAGGTGGATAATGTACGTACAAAACCGATTGTGTGATTAGTGTGCGTCTGTACATGTGGCGTTATGTATTTCCACACGTACATGCTGCAGGTGGATCATGTACGTCTCCTTGCATTATGTACACGGTTCACCTGCTACATCCCCTTGCTGATTTTGAAGGTCTGCCTCTCTACCCCTCCGATCGGTGACGACTTTTGCCCACAGCAATATCTGATCCTCCAAGTGCTTCCTGTCTATGGTATCAGCCGACAAGAAGTCGACTGTTTCGACGTCTAATCCTTCATCAACCCGGCGTTTCTGAATGATTGCTGCCCATTTCAAAATTTGATCTTCCGAAAATTCTTTCACATCTATATTGAGAACGTGAGTTGTGAGTGGTATATAAGTGGTGTATTGAGTGGGAAAAACGAATGGTGTAGGTACAATGCATAATGTAAGTGCATATATGGAGACATACATGTTTTCTTACGTCTCATTCCCACTGCCCCCGTCATTTTTTGAGGAGTCGCTTGTTCTCCGCCGGGATGCGCTGCTTTCGTCAGAAGTGGAGTCTTCTCGATGGCTAATCGGTATTTCAGGCCGGAACTGACCTTGCTGCCGGAAAACTGCAGCTTCCGAGCCACGTCTCTCTCCCGTCGTGATGTCGTCGATTGGCTGTCTTGCCCTTGCTCTTCAGCCGCGTCATCCACTTCCTCCTCCTCATCGAGCTCCAACTCGGGATGGGCGCGTTTCATTGACTACACAAGACACACTAGCCTACTGATGAGCATACATAAACACAGCCTGAATCGTGTACATACAAAATCGGTACATGCATTACACACTTGCGTTAACCGTGTACATACAAACAGTACACCCTACACGTACCCGGACCAAGAATCCGATTTGGGAGATGGCATAGTTCAAGCGGTCCTTAAGTTGCTCGAAATCTGCTTTGCCCATAACCCAAGGCAGTCGGCGCATTTGTTCCATCTCACCCACCGCTTCCTTCCACGACTCGTACTGTTCCTTCATGCGCCGTTGCTCCTCTGCAGAAGTCATGACTTTCGCCACTTTCTTGGCGGGTGGGTCGATTGTTCTTGACTTCAACTGTGCCCCCTTGCCGCCGCCCTTCGTCCTCTTGGATGGGCCAGACTTCCCATGCTGACCGTTGTCTATTACAAAAGGCGTGTACAGTACGTTGTACGTTACATACTACATGTACATATGTGAATAATGTGCATATATCCTGGATAATGTTCCTACTTTAAAGTTCAGTATGAATTACCTGGCTGAGTCTCGGTCATGCCTTGCTCGCCCGTATTCCCCGTGGCAGCCAGCTTGGCAACTGTATCCTGCCGTTTCTGCGATTCGACGATCCGCCGGGCCTTCAGCAACTGTTCTGGCGGCACTGAGCCTGGATTGTTACGCAGCCACTCCGTCGTGTAGGGACCTACGGTACATGATGTACTGTTCCCTGTTACCACTCGAATCACACGTACAGTAACCATCAATCGTAATTATAGCCACAAGAAACTCCTACACGATCCATAAATGCCAGGATTTACCTTTCTCCACTTTGCCTTTTCTCGCTGGCTTCGGTTGCACAAACTTAGCACCAGCAGAGTCCGCTCCCGCGTCCGCTTCCGCGTCGATAGGAGAGGGGAGATTCTGCTCCGCCTGCGGCTCCTGATGCTCCGTCAGCTGTTTTTCCTTCTCCTGTCCCGAAGAGCCGCCGCCAGTATCCTCGCTTGAATCGGCCAACTTCTCGCCAGTGTCACCCTCGGTCTCCTCCAACACACCATCCACGTAGCGACCACTGACAACAGTACGCAGGGGGCGAGTAAGCTCTCCAGGTGGCACGTTACTGCTGATGGTAACATCCCCATCAACTGCTTCTCCTAAAACGAATAAGCACAAAAATTCAAAGAGCAAATTGGTACATGAAGTGATGAGTGTGCACGTACACGATCTATATAGTAAGTACCATATATAGTACGCACTGTATGTATATACACGATCTACATTAACTTCAATCTATTGTATGCACGATCTATAGTAAGCACAGTACGTACACGATCTATAATAGTAAGTACACGGTACACTCTGACACTAACCTGGCATCCACTCCTTTTCCGGATCCGAAATCACTTCGATCGTATAGTCGAGCTGATAGTTCAATGGCATTTTGGCGGCGATGAGTGGGTGCACCTTCACCAAGTTGACATGTTCAACGTGCCGCAAACTCACAATCTGGCGCCCGAATGCAGATGCGACTCCGCGGAAGTAACCATTTGCGTAATCCAGAAATTCCGGAACAAATGTGACACCACCCGCCACCACCACAGTCCGATCCAAGTCATACTACAGGAAGACAAAGAAAGATACATACACTATCCATATTCATTATCCGGCTCCACTTTTAACATGCGCGAGTTACATGTCTGATACGTACATTATCCAGCACTCGCCGCCGCATCCTTACCGCTCTGAAGCGCCGGAGCTGTTCCTTGAACTGGGTTTTGGTGGGACCGCCAGCTGCACGCTTAGAACGTCGACTCACGGACACAGGAGAGCATTTGGTTCTTTTACTGGGCGACGTGAAGGGAGGTGTCGACTCCTCCCGGAAGAGACACTGCGGAAAGAAGCGCTCATCCGGAATGGTCGTGTTCGTGCCCGTGAGGACAGAGACTCGGACTTTGTGCGCCCAAAAACGAACTGTCGCTTCCCTTCCCTCCTCCAGTTGTTTCAGGTAAATCAAGCGCTGCATTTTGACGTCTTCATCCGTGGCAGGGAGACACTGAAGAAAACCGATTGCTGTCATACGCATGTTTTCCTTCCAATTTACGTACGTACATTATTCATCATTACGTACATCATCCAAGCTATGTTTCAGTTGGTCCTTCGGTACATACATATGTACCTCAAGTACATATACTACACATGAACGTACCTCCTCCGCTATGCACAGCCAACTCTTCCTACTGTGGGGGTCGTACATCCACATGGCATCTCCCTTGCTGCACCGCTGCAGTGACAAGTCGGGGTGATCCCTGGGGTCAAAGTTTTCGACCTCTTCCGCAGTCAGCAAACCCACATAACCGGTGTCGGGCCCGTGCTGCTTGAATCCAGTACAGTTAACCCCACCATCACCATGAGGCACATCATCACACACGCTGGAGCCACTTGAGATAGACGTGCCAGTACGCTAAACAAACCCAGCTTGCCACTTTCATCTGACATGATGCGGCGTTAGCGAAAGGTCCTCTAAGACAGAATCAAAACCTTTCGTTTCCGACTCCTTTCTGCGCCTGTGGCACTGGTGGTTGCGATGGGTGGCACAACGGGCGTGCCTGGCTTTCCCTCCGTTCTCCCTACCACCCCGTCCACCAGCCCTGAAACCGTCGCGCTCACATCTAACTCAGCCGCTCCTGGAGCCTAAAAGAACATTATGGATAGTCAGTATTGCACATAAACATGCGTACAACTACAGTACGTACATTACCAAAACAACACGTACATGGTCAGTACTACGTTGCTGTTACCATCTTCACTGGACTGACAGATTTTGACTTGCTCCTCGTCACCATTGTTTCAGCCGGGCCGAGTTCGGGATTGGCTAGCACCCGTCCATCTGTCCCTAGACTCAACTCTAACGTGCGATCCTCAGATGGTGCAGCAAACAACTGACCGTCCCGTACCTACACGATCCATACTATTCCACATGATGTGTACATGACAGCTGAAAATACGGTTATCATATCGTCTGTGCACTATCACCTGCTCTCCTTCAGGGTTTGTCGATGATGCCGTCCTCCCTTCCTCCTGCGCCATCTGATCCGCTTCCACCGCCTTCTCTCCGGTTGGACCCGATGTCACATGCGCAGAGCCGACAGACTCTTGCTACAATAAAGACAATTCCAACATACATGATCCATCTACCTACCTACCTCATCCAGGCAGGGCTACAGATTATATTGATGTTCAGCTACCGTACTCCAGGCACAGTAGTCATACAAAAAATGAATTATTATTTAACAAATAAAAATTTCCAATATCTACAATTTAATATGTTTTCGTCTCTACACCACAACAATACATGTTGTGAAACGTTACAGTAGTACCTCTGACATCTGAACTGCTGCTTTCCTACAAAATTCCAACTGCAGTCACAATCTTCTCACAACAAAACATCCACGAACTACAAACACACAGAAGGAAAGAAAACCATTAAAATCAACAACTAATTATCGGTAATTAGCATGTAAATGTAGCAATTTCACACTTCTCCAACTACTTACCAACTTCTCCATTCACTTTCCAATGAATCCAATAAATTGTGGCAAGAAATTCTGCAAAGAAGTCACCGCTTTCCACTCCACGCGTCTTCAGAAGGAGAAATAAATTGATAATTAAATATTCATAATCCATTTCAAATAACGTGCAATAAGCTGTTGGTCCCGTACGGAATTGTCAGGAAACCGCAATAACTCAAAAAGACACGTACACGATCGAAATATTTTTACTATCCAAGCCATAAGAACAATACACGATCGAAACCGAAAGACTTGATTCAGAGGAAATCAGCACGGTTCAGCTCTTCATGGTCCAAGGTCGGAGTGGATCGTGTGAAAAAGCCATCCACGGACCAAGTTAAGTGGGTAGACCGAGTAGCCGGATCGTGAAGAGGTTGTAGGTACATGGTTTGGAGAGGCCTCCCGTACTGAACAAAAAGGGCTCTGAAACAAGTAAGCAAATTTTGGTTCATGTAAAATCGGATAATGAAGAGCAGAAAAACGGATAAGGTAACGGTGGAGCGCAAAACTGGACCATGTAAAAATGTGGCGGGTAGAGGCCATTTTGTGTCGAGTAAAATTTAGAAATTTTCCAGTCTACTTGATTCAGAGGGGTATTTTTACATAGCTTTTTGGCTGGGACAAATAAGTCCCAGCTGAACCCTAATGGGATATGTTACAACAGTGCTTTCTAAAGTGCCACAATGATGTCTGTAAATAAATATCACACACACATACACCTTGTGCTACAACTTACCGTCGAAGTTATCGACTGGTCTGGAGCTGAATCATCGCAAAAATAGCAGGCGCAAACAACCTTCGCAATGCCAAAATCTTGTATGCTCGTAGCAATTTTAATTTTTAAAGTATAAGCAAAACAATCCCTAGAAATCTTTTCAGGTTGAGGATGCGATAGCTTTTGCCGTCGTCGTGCCACGCGGTAGGGGTCGCATGTTGACGTCGCCATCTGCGCTTGGAGCCGGAGTTGCGGCCGGCAGTGGATCAATATCGCTGGCGGTGATAGGCCGATCCAGCGAAGAAAAGTCTGCCTTTCGTCTATCTTCCGGCCAAGGCGGATAATGAATGAATGGAATGGTTACCTTGAAAATAGCATGGTACCAAGGCTAGCGGTTATTTTTTGAGGGACGATTTGGCAGAACGTCCATGATATACAAACATAGGTAGCGTACGTATACATACATACCAGGGTGACCAGGAGATCCAACAATTCGACGATGCTGAGAAATGATACACCGATAAAGATGGCACTCATACCGCCCATACAACTGAGAAGATAGTGAAGCTAAAACAAGTGATAGCCTATAGGGTGAAGCTAACTTGAAGCGACATTACATTGGTTAGGCAACTGCTCACCTCAAAAGTCGCTTTTTCGGTCAAAACCGTCTTGCCAATTTCTCGAAAATACACGTTGACCGCTACCATATCCTCGAATTTGCTCTCACTGAAACATAAAACGTGCCAACAAAAAAGTCTCTCACAGCATCGAGTCATCCTGGTAGTACGTACGCAACGATAATTCGTACGGTTGTATGCTTACGCAAATTCCTCAGGTGCGTCAGGTTTCATCATTCGCTTCAACATATCCTACAACGAAGCAGAAGTGAAACTCCCTTGCAGAGTAAATTGCAACCGTCTAGACACCAAAACGAAGTCAATGTACCTACCTTGTGAAAGTGGTTGGGCCACCTGGCTAGCGAAAAATCAGCCTTGTAAGTCACTTCCCTGAACAAAAAGCGTCAAAGCCTTGAAGATTACGGTAGCAGAGCAAAAGAAGAAGCAACCATATACTTTTTCCGCTTACGTGCAAGGTAATGGGCAATCGCAAGTGATGTCGCCCGACTTCAACGCGCTCAAAATCCGCTTGCGACATTTTTCTTGATCGTCATCTGCAAAAACGCCACACTTGTGTTTACAGTGCAGTTGCAGTGCACCACATCCACATATTTCTTTTTGTTCGAAAAAGAGAGAGATCAATAAGCCAAATATTACGAATATTTTCCAATGGGCATCGTTTTGCCATCAGCTCAAACATGGGCAGAGTCGGATCCAAGCAGTGACATTTCTCCAGCACAGTTTGCTGGAAACAAGCCTGATGACATGCCTGAGAGAATGAACAAAAAAGGCATCCCGTGTTTTGGTTGAGAAGAAGATTGGGTGTCAAAATGCTAGCGTATTGCATTTACCACAGCCGAGTATGAATGATGAAATATTTCCTTGCTTGATGGAGCACAGTTGGAAGCGTAGGGCGAAGCCAATCGGCGATGCTCTTCCTGTAAACTGATTGTAATTTTTGATTACCCGTTAACGTACGTAATTATGTATAGGTAGGTTAGGTTATATCCTATTTCTCTAATCGGTCCATTGGTTGCTGAGATATGCAGTCAGGTGGCCGGATTCTTCCATAGCCGGGTTTACCCCATATTACCCTACTGCAGATGCCCGGTACTATGTCGTCACATACAATTTCGACAGGAATGGCCGTTTCGTATCCTGGTGGGATGGAGAGTCCGTCAGCTTCTGGCACGGGAAGCGCAGTGGGAAAGTGGAGCAAAAGTCGAATGCCTTCGCTGGAGCTCATCGTATTGATTAGCTGTTTCGGCTCTGTGTAGACAATCAAGCTCAAGCCTAAACAAAAGATATTGTCACGTTTGTAACCTGCTAGGCTATACGATCAGAAAAATCAGCTGGGTAAAAAGTAAAAGAAAGCGTGCGCACCATTCAATGGTCCTGATTCATTGGCGATCCTCCAATTATTTGCGGTGAGATTTCCACCAGCAAATGTGAAGCTGTAAAATAATCACGGCCAGTACTCTTTGCCCATCGTATCAAACCATTACAGATAACGGCTTTAGGTACTTAGCCTGCCCAAGTCTGAGTACATCAGATACCAATTTCCATAAGCATCATTCCAAAACTGTTCAAAGTCCCGGTCCAGATCGCATTCTCTTCCACGAAATGAGCAATGATAGATGAAATCCTTGAGCTGGTGCCCCTTGGTTTTGCGTTGTTGACTGTCCAGATCTGATAGACGTTGAAAGAAGAACGCCGTCTCCTTGGCATAAGGGTCTTCGTCTCCATCTGGACCGCTGATCTGCATCAGGTTGAAATATTGATGTTATATGGGTACCGTACTATTTATGTATAGGCTACTTCGCGTACATAAAGCAATGTGGGCAGTGTAGGTAGGTAGATACGTACAGACCACTTTACATTCCATCTAGTAATGCTTACATTCCAGGCGGCGTCCTGTACGAATTTATTCATCTCTGACAGAATGCCATCCGCCTCTAAAGCTGAAGCCCGAAGCGGGTTCAGATTGCAGACGGTGACCCCAGGGAAAAGTTGATGCTTAGCCTCTTTCGCGATGAGGATTTTGGTCGGATAGGTGTAATATTCCTACAAAAAGCAGCCAAAGAACTTTCTATAAGATGACCCCCTTCCTGCTAAATAAATCGAAGTCTTACGATGATGAGAAAAACTGAGATGACCACATATCCAACGAAAGCGATGAGGAACAGCAGTGCCCAGATGTACTTGGCCTTTTGACTTTTCGACCACCCCACTCTTCGTAATCCGTGGGTACTGGTGGAACGCAGAAACTCGCGACATGCATCACCAAAAGTGAGAAAGTTCTTTTCCATCAACATTCTAGCAACCTTTTGTGTGCATGCAGTACAGTACAGTACAGTACAGTATGGTGGCGGCTGCACACTTTGAAAACATAGTAGTATCTCGAAAAGAGAGGACACAAATCGTATTTACTGGGTTTGCAGATACTTGACAACAGTTACTGGATATGAAATCCCAATGGATTCGGCTTCCAGGGATACAAGTGGACAGATATTGTACCCTCAGCTGCGGTACGAACGTGCATACACTAATACAGGTATACGTAAACAATAACGAGGAAATGATCAATACAATATTAGCCATGACTTCAGATCAGAATAGGAGCTCATAATAACCCAACCAGGCCGCAACTACTAGTATACATAAGTTGGACTATAATCTCTACTTACAGTATGTACACATTATCAACAACGTACAGTGCGTACGTTTCAGGTTCAGTAATATACATGGCCACATACCCGAAGGAAAAGAAAAACATTGAGGCCTAAATATCGTCTGCAACATAATCAATCATCCGGCTAAA
The DNA here is from genome assembly GCA_030247985.1 of Epsilonema sp. ZAB3_2. Lineage (NCBI taxonomy): Eukaryota > Metazoa > Nematoda > Chromadorea > Desmodorida > Epsilonematidae > Epsilonema > Epsilonema sp. ZAB3_2. Next base: position 26,571 of record JASAMW010004862.1, read on the forward strand.
AAATATCTAAAACATCTCCATTCACACCAATAAATACCTAATTTTACGATGACGATCTGTTGCTACTGATGCTGCTCCAATCGGGAAGCGGGGGAGCAGCCGGTTTCGTCGGGAAGTTTCCTCCTCCCGGAGGCTGGCCGAAGTCTCCCGCCAGGATGGGCATTTCTCCGGTCGCCGGCCTCCTTCTTAAGAATCCCTCCTCCAGATGCTGGAAAAGGAGGCGCGTGATGCGCAGAATGGAGTAGTGCAGACTGTACTGCAGGAACAGGGCTCCCATGCCCTTGTAGAAGCCCCAGAGGCCGCCTTCCGTGCACCAGATGGAGCGCGCCGCGTCCGCCAAGCCTTCGTATCGCGTCAGCACCGGAAACACCGCGTCACCGCTGTCCAGATTATCCACGATCGTACGCGTGCCTAGATAAGACACCGGAGGGGTGGGGCTTACATACACACTTCCTTTGTACATATGCATGGATCAGCTGGTAAAAAACGACGCGAAGGGAATTGACCAAACCTTCGATATACATCAGCTTTAGCGATGTGACGTACTGCGCACGTATGGAAATAGCGTCGGAGGCCAGTACTGTATGTAGGCATATGTAAACTAGTTCTAGCTAGGGAAGCCGCATGATCTCTCCACGTCGTCGTGTGCCAAAGAGTCCAATGGTGTCATCGAAAGTTCGATCCCGTTCGGTCCAACTCTTATCGCCCCCCCCCCCCCCCCCTCCCTCTTGGGGAGCGGCTATAGCCGTACGGAACGCGGATCGGCAGAGCACTGTGCCAGTAATACAGTACGTAGTACATAGATACCTTGGACGTAGAGTCGATGAAGGAGGGTTTCCAAGGGGAAGAGTATGGCGTCGGCCAGCAGATGAGCGCTGAACGAGGCGAACAGCTCCGGAAAGAACTCATCGAACACCGTGCGCTCAGCCCGCGGTTTGCGCTGCTACAAACCAACCAACCACTTGTTCTGTAACCTATTATTATTCAGCCACTACACTACGCTCTACATTCATGCCTCGTTCAGATAGGGGCGACTCAACGCCTTTTAGGGGCCCCATGACCACGCAGCTGTGGTGTGGGCTGTGGGCACGGTGGCATTCGGGCGCGCGCCGCTTATCTGAACGTGGCATCATGCGTTTGTAGATCCCTCTACCTGCTGCCACGCGTCCACATATCGCAACAGTGCCGAGTACATACATACATACATAGTACGAATGGTAGGCGGCTTACCACATGTTTCTTGACTGCTTTCTCCGTTACGTAATGCACCAGTCCTGCGAGTATGTAGTGCGCCAGACGATAGGAGACGGTGGGCGGTAGGAGCCACCAGATGGGCACGCGTCTCATGCGCTGGTCGCGAGCTCCGAATATATCCATGGACAAACGAGAGACGCCTTCCCGTAGGAAATCGAACAGGGTCGGCTTCTCACTAGCCACGTCACTCTGCAAACCAGCCTTACACGTAGGCCTGCATCAAGCGGACTTGTACCTACTGCTACCAGCTACACTACACTATGTACGTGTTGTATGTACTAAGTAATTTTGCTATCACGAGCAAATACGTGTGCGCAGTATGTACCTGAACAGTTTCAATGAATACAGCGGTCGAAAATGGAGTCAAAAGCACCACTACACTTCTGCAACAGGAAACAGAAACAGCTCCAAGAGGTAGTCAACTCCTAGTCATATCAGGCGTATACTTGGTCTGTTATCAGCAAAGATTTGTGTTCACGTGTGAGTAATCCCGTGTATACGGTGCGATGGTACGTAGAGTTCTTCTTACCCTTTGAGCAACAGATGACGAAAAACCCACTTCACACTGTCATTAGCATTCACATATCTGCAATAAGGAAACAAATACAGAATTAGTAGCCTGCATGCGGTACATGCCAGTACATACAATATACACGCGTTAACCCCTTCCATAATCTGCGCTGGCCGCACCAAAAAAAACCCAGTAGAATACCTTGGTAGGCCTAACAAATCTCCAATCAGCACTTCAGAAAAGAACGTCATCCCTTCCAACTCTATGGTACTGAGGCATCCCTTCCAAAAGCAGGACAAACCCTGCAAAACACAAGCCGCAATTATGCATAACGTGCAGCATGAAGTCCCATGTCCCTGAGGTTGCTTGCAAGTCAATCAGACACATTCATATGTGCGTAAGTACCTGGGTTTGTCGCAGAGAATGCATGGACTGAAGCAGAGTTAGTGGATGTATGTGGTAGCTGGAAGCAAGGTTACTGACCTATAGAAAATGCCATGAGCTGCATCAACACATATACACAGCTTTACTGCCCACATATCATGCACTGTACGTACAGGAATAGCGCCACTGTTTGTGGACCTCAATTGCGTAAGTACGACCTCGTACGTACGAGATACATACCTGGCACTGTCGCCTCAGCACCACAAATGGATGAGAAAGCAGCCTCTTTGCCATGATGCTGTAAAAAACATAGTCATACATCGACATCTCATCACTTTATCATGCAAACTTACATAGGTCTACATCATAATGGCGGGTAGCCGTAGAAAAATGCGCTCCTAGCGTGTACATGCAATACGTACACTTGTACCGTTTACGCAGCGGACATAAATAACTTTTAGAATAAAGTGCGCAAGAAATTACTTGCCAATCCCAAGTCCAAAGCCGGCCAATTGCTCAAAGTATCCTGAAACCAGCCATACTGATTGATACATGAACAGCAGTGTAAGCGATGTACCGTATTTTTGGGTGTATATGGGGCTATACAAAAATCGAGAGGTCTGATGGGGGGTTATACACTGGGGGGGATATACACTGGGGGGGGGGGGGGGAAATACATGGGACAAAATTTATGTTTTTGAGAGGTGTGTAGAGGCATGTTTTTGAGGTCAAAAGTAAGCGTTTTAGGGCATAATCGCGGTCAAAACAGGGTTATTCTAGTACAAGACATGCTCAGCTAAGCTTATAGGCATAGTAGCTTGGTGTAGGAGTATGTAGCTATAGCTACTGTAGCTTATGACCAGCTTACATAGGTAGGCTAGGTAGGTACCTTCCAGTACATGGGGGGTTATACACCAGGGAGGATATACACTGGGCAAAATTTATGTTTTGCCAATGGGGGGTTATACACTGGGGGGATATACAATGGAGGGGGATATACACCCAAAAATACGGCACATACATATGCAAGAGCGTGTGTGCGCCCTATGATGAGGGAGGACCAAAAACGAAAGTTTGAGAAATTTTGCCGTGGCGGCTTGACGGGATGTGCGCTAATGGGGCGTGTTTTCCCGTATTGCGCTGCGAGTTCGACTCTCGCACTGGCCTCCAAAAGTTTTTCAGGTTTTCCCTCTTGCTTGGCCCTCCGCCGATCTCCTACATACGAAAGTACGTACATACATAACGTGCCAGAGTGCTTGGCCTATTTTATGCGCACCTTTTCTGTATGAATTTGTAGGAGCCGCACCAACCGACATGATGGACGGTTGTGAGTAGGCAGAAGCAGAAGGAAGATGGACAGCGGAAGACACGGTTGCGGGATGCTGGTAGTAATATGCGCCGGTGCCGGTAGAAATGGCGGCGTAATCATGTTCGCGGCCTAACAGAAGGCTGCCGCCCTGACCTGCAAAGGCGGCGGGCAGATGTCGATTGCGCATAAGACCTGTACTGTCCACCTGGGACACCGGAGCGCCGCTGGATGCCGGGGTATACACAGGATCAAATGGAGGGGGAAACTGACTCGACATCTCTTTGGTTTACCGGCGAAATTCTGCAACAGAATAAAACGACACAGTAAAAATACAAGTTAGAAGCAGTTCTACAAGTTGTAGGCAAGTTTGATTAGTCTAATTTTTGGCCAGGAGGCCGATGTCATTGTTGAAAACAGCAACGAAAATATCTTATCAAATCGCATCGCGAGCCGAAGCCGAATCCGTGCGGTGCGGTCCAGCGAATATTTTCGGTCCACCAACAGTGAGCAGTAACAAAATATAGTCAAGAAATGCAAAACCCGCACTGCAATGAATTTATTCAGTGTAACCAGACGCGTGTTTGCTGTGTTCACGAATCAGCAACTACTCACCAACCAAATGGCTTCTGCGTCGTTACAGGGGCGTCTAAAGTATCGCGATGGCGTATTTTACATACTCCAGGACGATTATCTAAAACCACGCCCTTCGACGATTACTCCCACCATTATTCACGCCCAACGTGTTGAAACATAGGAAACAGAGCACAAAACGCTACAATTATGGATGAAACATGAGACACACCGATTCTTTTGCTTGTAGCCGTCGTTTGCAACAGTATTAGACTTCAGTTATCCTGATTCCAGCACCATACTACAAGTGTTTACATATAGGAGTTCACAATTAGGCAAGAAAAACCGGCAAATTGGAAAATTTATATACACAGAAAGAAATTATAGCTTGGCATAAAGGAAACCGAAAGAATCTTCTTCATCTCCATCTCAATTTTTTCAAATCCCCATCTCCATGTCCATCCCCAAACATCTCCACCTACATCATCTTCATCTTCATAAAATCTTCTCTATTGCCATCAAATCTCCATCTCCATTTATTTCCACCATCTCCATTATCATCAAATCTCCATCCATCTCAATCTCCATCTTCATCAAATCTTCTCCATCTCTATCGCCATCAAATCTCCATCTTCATCATCATCTCCACCTACTTCCATCTCTATCTCCATCTCCATCCAATTCCATCACCATCAAACCTCCATCCATCTACTTCCATCTCCATTGGGCGACAGGGACTGATGAAAGCGGGGGTCTGGGGCTGAGCAGGGGAATATGGATACTGATGAAGGCGGGGGGGGGGGGGGGGTGAATGGGCCCCGATGAAAGCGGGGGCGGGGGCTGGGCTGACCACTGCATCCAACTTGACCAATGATAAAAGTGGGGGCGGGGATGAAACACTGCAACAGTCCATCTTGACCTTGGAGGTTTGATGGCAATGGAATTGGATAGCGATGGAGATAGAGATGGAAGTAGATGGAGATGGAGATTTGATGATGATAGAGATTCATGGAAGGAAATAGATGGAGATGGAGCCGATTTGATGAGATGGAGATTGAGATGGATGGAGATTTTATGATAATGGAGATGGTGGAAATAAATTGAGATGGTGGAGATGGAGATTTGATGGCAATGGAGAAGCTTTGATGAAGATGGAGATTGATGGTGATGGAGATGGTGGTTGGGGATGGACATGGAGATGGGGATTTGAAAACATTGAGATGGAGATGAAGCAGATTCTTTCGGTTTCCTATATGCCAAGCTATAATTTCTTTCTGCGTATATAAATTTTCCAATTTGCTGGTTTTTCCTGCCTATTTGTGAACTCCTATATGTAAACACTTGTAGTATGGTGCTGGAATCAGGATAACTGAAGTCTAATACTGTTGCAAACGATGGCTACAAGCAAAAGAATCGGTGTTTCTCATGTTTCATCCATAATTGTAGCGTTTTGTGCTCTGTTTCCTATGTTTCAACACGTTGGGCGTGAAGAATGGTGGGAGTAATCGTCGAATGGCGTGGTTTTAGATAATCGTCCTGGAGTATGTAAAATACGCCATCGCGATACTTTAGACGCCCCTTAACGCGCAGAAGCCATTTGGTTGGTGAGTAGTTGCTGTTCTGAACACAGCAAACCGCTCTGGTTACACTGAATAAATTCATTGCAGTGCGGTTTTACATTTCTTACTATATTTTGTTACTGCTCACTGTTGGTACCGAAAATATTCGCTGGACCGCACCGCACGGATTCGCTTCGGCTCGCGATGCGATTTGATAAGATATTTTCGTTGCTGTTTTCAACAATGACACGCCTCCTGGCCAAAAATTAGACTAATCAAACTTGCCTACAACTTGTAGAACTGCTTCTAACTTGTATTTTACTGTTCGTTTTATTCTGTTGCAGAATTTCGCCAGTAAACAAACCAAAGAGATGTCGAGCAGTTTCCCCCTCCATTTGATCCTGTGTATACCCGGCATCCAGCGGCGCCCGGTGCCAGGTGGACAGTACAGGTCTTATGCGCAATCGACATCTGCCCGCCGCCTTTCAGGTCAGGGCGGCAGCCTTCTGTTAGCCGCGACATTTACGCCGCCATCTACCGGCACCGGCGCATATTACTACCGCATCCCGCAACCGTGTCTTCCGCTGTCCATCTTCCTTCTGCTTCTGCCTCTCACAACCTCCACATGTCGGTTGTGCGCTCCTCAAATTCATACAGAAAAGGTGCGCATAAAATAGGCCAGCACTCTGGCACGTTATGTATGTACGTACTTTCGTATGTAAGAGATCGGCGGAAGGCCACAAGAGGGAAAACCTGAAAAACTTGAGGCCATGCGAGAGTCGAACTCGCAGCGCAATACGGGAAAACACGCCCCATTAGCGCACCCGTCAGCCGCCACGGCAAAATTTCTCAAACTTTCGTTTTTGGTCCTCCCTCATCATAGGGCGCACACACGCTCTTGCATATGTATGTCCGTATTTTTGGTGTATATCCCCCCCTCCATTGTATATCCCCCAGTGGATAACCCCCATTGGCAAAACATAAATTTTGCCCAGTGTATATCCCCCCTGGTGTCTAACCCCCCATGTACTGGAAGGTACCTGCCTAGGCTACCTATGTAAGCTGGTCATAAGTTACAGTAGCTATAGCTACATACTCCAACACCAAGCTACTATGCCTATAAGCTTAGCTGAGCATGTCTTGTACTAGAATAACCCTGTTTTGACCGCATTTCCCTACCTACTTTTACCTCAAAAACATGCCTCTACACACCTCTCAAAAACATAAATTTTGTCCCATGTATATCCCCCCCCCCCCCAAACCCCCCCCCCCCCCCATGTAAACCCCCCCAGACCTCTCGATTTTTGTATAGCCCAATACACCAAAAATAGGACGCTACTGCTGCATGTATCAATCAGTATGGCTGGTTTTTGGATACTTTAAGGCGAAGGCCGCTTTGGACTTGGGATTGGAAGAATTTCGCCACTTTATTCTAAAAGTTATTTTATGTCCGCTGCGAAAGGTAAAGTGTACGTATTGTAACTAGGGCATTTTTGTACCCGCATTATGATGGACTTTCGTTCATGAAAAGTGAAATTATGTTAGCTTGTTTTTACGTATGAAAGAGGCTGCTTTCTCATCATTTGGGGCGAGGGAAGTGCAGGTATGTATCTGAGACGGGGGGGAGGGGGGGGAGGGGGAGGGAAGGGGAGGAAGGAGAGGAAGGGGAAGGGAGGGGGGAGAGGGGGGGGAGAAGGGGGGTGGGGGGGTCAGAATAGAGTTGGAAGGGATGACGTTCTTTTCTGAAGTGCTGATTGGAGATTTGAGGCCTCAAGGTATTCTACTGGGTTTTTTTTGGTGCGGCAGCGAGATTATGGAAGGGGTTAAGGTGTATATTGTATGTATGGATGTACGATGAGGTATAATTCTGTATTTGTTTCCTTATTGCAGATATGTGAATGCTAATGAAGTGTGAAGTGGGTTTTTCGTCATCTGTTGCTCAAAGGGTAGAAGTAGTACTCGCGTATAACGGGATCGAAAAAATCTTGCAAAAGAAGTATCTGAAAGGAGTTACTCTTGGAGCTGTTTCTGTTTCCTGTGCAAGTGTAGGGGCTTTGACTCCATTCGACCGCTGTATTCATTGAACTGTTCAGGACACGATTTGCCGATAGAAAATTACTTAGTAAAAAGTAATAGTGTAGTGTAGCTGGAGAGTAGGTAAGTCGCTAGAGGTGTGTAAGGCTGGTTTGCAGGTGAGGGCTGTGAAGCCACCCTTCATTCCTCCGGGAAGCTCTCTCTTTGTCCATGATACTTCGAGCCGCCCAGCGCGCCGCCCATCTGGGCTCCCCGCCCACCTCTCCTTCTCTGCCACTACTCGCAGGACTGGTGCATTACGTAACAGAGAAAGCAGTCAAGAAACAGTGGTAAGCCGCCTACCATTCGTACTATGAGTATGTATGTACTCGGCACAGTTGCGATATGTGGACGCGTGGCAGCAGGTAGAGGGATCTACGAACGCATGATGCCACGTTCAGATAAGCGGCGCGCGCCCGAATGCCACCGTGCCCACACTGCAGCTGTGTGGTCATGGGGCCCCTAACGGCGTGAGCGCCCCTTCTAAACCCGGCATGAATTAGAGCGAGTGTAGGGCTGAAAAAGAGTAGGCCTACAGAAGTGGTGGGTTGGTTTGTGTAGCAGCGCAAACCGCGGGCTGAGCGCACGGTGTTCGATGAGTTCTTCCCGGAGCTGTTCGCCTCGTTCAGCGCTCATCTGCTGGCCGACGCCATACTCTTCCCGTTGGAAACCCTCCTTCATCGACTCTACGTCCAAGGTATCTATGTACTACGTACTGTATTACTGGCACAGTGCTCTGCCGATCCGCGTTCCGTACGGCTATAGCCGCTCCCCAAGAGGGAGGGGGGGGGGGGCGATAAGAGTTGGACCGAACGGAATCGAACTTTCGATGACACCATTGGACTCTTTGGCACATGACGACGTGGAGAGATCATGCGGCTTCCCTAGCTAGAACTAGTTTATACATACACTAATACTTACTGGCCTCCGACGCTATTTCCATACGTGCGCAGTACGTCACATCGCTAAGCTGATGTATCTCCAAGGTTTGCTCAATTCCGTTCGCGTCGTTTTTTTTACCAGCTGATCCATGCATATGTACAAAGGAAGCTGTGTATGTAACCCAGCCACCCCCGGTGTCTTATCTAGGCACGCGTACGATCGTGGATAATCTGGACAGCGGTGACGCGGTGTTTCCGGTGCTGACGCGCTACGAGGGCCTGGCGGACGCGGCGCGCTCCATCTGGTGCACGGAAGGCGGCCTCTGGGGCTTCTACAAGGGCATGGGAGCCCTGTTCCTGCAGTACAGTCTGCACTACTCCATTCTGCGCATCACGCGCCTCCTTTTCCAGCATCTGGAGGAGGGATTCTTAAGGAGGAGGCCGGCGACCGGAGAAATGCCCATCCTGGCGGAGACTCCCAGCCTCCGGGAGGAGGAACTTCCACAACCGGCTGCTCCCCCGCTTCCCGATTGGAGCAGCATCAGTAGCAACAGATCGTCATCGTAAAATTAGGTATTTATTGGTGTTAATGAGATGTTTTAGATATTTTTAGCCGGTGATTATTATGTTGCAGACGATATTTAGGCCTCAATGTTTTTCTTTTCCTTCGGGTATGTGGCCAGTATATTACTGAACCTGAAACGTACGCACTGTACGTTGTTGATAATGTGTACATACTGTAAGTAGAGATTATAGTCCAACTTATGTATACTAGTAGTTGCGGCCTGGTTGGGTTATTATGAGCTCCTATTCTGATCTGAAGTCATGGCTAATATTGTATTGATCATTTCCTCGTTATTGTTTACGTATACCTGTATTAGTGTATGCACGTTCGTACCGCAGCTGAGGGTACAATATCTGTCCACTTGTATCCCTGGAAGCCGAATCCATTGGGATTTCATATCCAGTAACTGTTGTCAAGTATCTGCAAACCCAGTAAATACGATTTGTGTCCTCTCTTTTCGAGATACTACTATGTTTTCAAAGTGTGCAGCCGCCACCATACTGTACTGTACTGTACTGTACTGTACTGCATGCACACAAAAGGTTGCTAGAATGTTGATGGAAAAGAACTTTCTCACTTTTGGTGATGCATGTCGCGAGTTTCTGCGTTCCACCAGTACCCACGGATTACGAAGAGTGGGGTGGTCGAAAAGTCAAAAGGCCAAGTACATCTGGGCACTGCTGTTCCTCATCGCTTTCGTTGGATATGTGGTCATCTCAGTTTTTCTCATCATCGTAAGACTTCGATTTATTTAGCAGGAAGGGGGTCATCTTATAGAAAGTTCTTTGGCTGCTTTTTGTAGGAATATTACACCTATCCGACCAAAATCCTCATCGCGAAAGAGGCTAAGCATCAACTTTTCCCTGGGGTCACCGTCTGCAATCTGAACCCGCTTCGAGCTTCAGCTTTAGAGGCGGATGGCATTCTGTCAGAGATGAATAAATTCGTGCAGGACGCCGCCTGGAATGTAAGCATTACTAGATGGAATGTAAAGTCGTCTGTAGACGTATCTACCTACCTACACTGCCCACATTGCTTTATGTACGCGAAGTAGCCTATACATAAGTAGTACGGTACCCATATAACATCAATATGTCAACCTGATGCAGATCAGCGGTCCAGATGGAGACGAAGACCCTTACGCCAAGGAGACAGCGTTCTTCTTTCAACGTCTATCAGATCTGGATAGTCAACAACGCAAAACCAAGGGGCACCAGCTCAAGGATTTCATCTATCATTGCTCATTTCGTGGAAGAGAATGCGATCTGGACCGGGACTTTGAACAGTTTTGGAATGATGCTTATGGAAATTGGTATCTGATGTACTCAGACTTGGGCAGGCTAAGTACCTATTAAAGCCGTTATCTGTAATGGTTTGATACGATGGGCAAAGAGTACTGGCCGTGATTATTTTACAGCTTCACATTTGCTGGTGGAAATCTCACCGCAAATAATTGGAGGATCGCCAATGAATCAGGACCATTGAATGGTGCGCACGCTTTCTTTTACTTTTTACCCAGCTGATTTTTCTGATCGTATAGCCTAGCAGGTTACAAACGTGACAGTATCTTTTGTTTAGGCTTGAGCTTGATTGTCTACACAGAGCCGAAAGAGCTAATCAATACGATGAGCTCCAGCGAAGGCATTCGACTTTTGCTCCACTTTCCCACTGCGCTTCCCGTGCCAGAAGCTGACGGACTCTCCATCCCACCAGGATACGAAACGGCCATTCCTGTCGAAATTGTATGTGACGACATAGTACCGGGCATCTGCAGTAGGGTAATATGGGGTAAACCCGGCTATGGAAGAATCCGGCCACCTGACTGCATATCTCAGCAACCAATGGACCGATTAGAGAAATAGGATATAACCTAACCTACCTATACATAATTACGTACGTTAACGGGTAATCAAAAATTACAATCAGTTTACAGGAAGAGCATCGCCGATTGGCTTCGCCCTACGCTTCCAACTGTGCTCCATCAAGCAAGGAAATATTTCATCATTCATACTCGGCTGTGGTAAATGCAATACGCTAGCATTTTGACACCCAATCTTCTTCTCAACCAAAACACGGGATGCCTTTTTTGTTCATTCTCTCAGGCATGTCATCAGGCTTGTTTCCAGCAAACTGTGCTGGAGAAATGTCACTGCTTGGATCCGACTCTGCCCATGTTTGAGCTGATGGCAAAACGATGCCCATTGGAAAATATTCGTAATATTTGGCTTATTGATCTCTCTCTTTTTCGAACAAAAAGAAATATGTGGATGTGGTGCACTGCAACTGCACTGTAAACACAAGTGTGGCGTTTTTGCAGATGACGATCAAGAAAAATGTCGCAAGCGGATTTTGAGCGCGTTGAAGTCGGGCGACATCACTTGCGATTGCCCATTGCCTTGCACGTAAGCGGAAAAAGTATATGGTTGCTTCTTCTTTGCTCTGCTACCGTAATCTTCAAGGCTTTGACGCTTTTTGTTCAGGGAAGTGACTTACAAGGCTGATTTTTCGCTAGCCAGGTGGCCCAACCACTTTCACAAGGTAGGTACATTGACTTCGTTTTGGTGTCTAGACGGTTGCAATTTACTCTGCAAGGGAGTTTCACTTCTGCTTCGTTGTAGGATATGTTGAAGCGAATGATGAAACCTGACGCACCTGAGGAATTTGCGTAAGCATACAACCGTACGAATTATCGTTGCGTACGTACTACCAGGATGACTCGATGCTGTGAGAGACTTTTTTGTTGGCACGTTTTATGTTTCAGTGAGAGCAAATTCGAGGATATGGTAGCGGTCAACGTGTATTTTCGAGAAATTGGCAAGACGGTTTTGGCCGAAAAAGCGACTTTTGAGGTGAGCAGTTGCCTAACCGATGTAATGTCGCTTCAAGTTAGCTTCACCCTATAGGCTATCACTTGTTTTAGCTTCACTATCTTCTCAGTTGTATGGGCGGTATGAGTGCCATCTTTATCGGTGTATCATTTCTCAGCATCGTCGAATTGTTGGATCTCCTGGTCACCCTGGTATGTATGTATACGTACGCTACCTATGTTTGTATATCATGGACGTTCTGCCAAATCGTCCCTCAAAAAATAACCGCTAGCCTTGGTACCATGCTATTTTCAAGGTAACCATTCCATTCATTCATTATCCGCCTTGGCCGGAAGATAGACGAAAGGCAGACTTTTCTTCGCTGGATCGGCCTATCACCGCCAGCGATATTGATCCACTGCCGGCCGCAACTCCGGCTCCAAGCGCAGATGGCGACGTCAACATGCGACCCCTACCGCGTGGCACGACGACGGCAAAAGCTATCGCATCCTCAACCTGAAAAGATTTCTAGGGATTGTTTTGCTTATATTTTAAAAATTAAAATTGCTACGAGCATACAAGATTTTGGCATTGCGAAGGTTGTTTGCGCCTGCTATTTTTGCGATGATTCAGCTCCAGACCAGTCGATAACTTCGACGGTAAGTTGTAGCACAAGGTGTATGTGTGTGTGATATTTATTTACAGACATCATTGTGGCACTTTAGAAAGCACTGTTGTAACATATGCTTAGATGCCAAAATTACCAAAATTTTGCTTATCACTACTGTCGTGATTTACGGGTGGTCTTGTCTTTTGTTTATCCAGCGTGATTTGTTTGTATCTGTGCCAAGGTATGCAAGAAAAAACCGCTTAGCTAAGAGCAAGCTAATCATGTCAACACAACATGTTGCATGCAATCAATGCTGGCAATGCTAACCCCTTCGACAATCCGTAAACAACACACTTCCAAGGCTCATTCATATTGAGCCTTACAGCGCACGCTTGATGCAACCAAAAACTAAAACTTATACATAATACATCGGTTACATACTGGTGATAATATTACTTTGTATGTAAGAGAATGGCGACATCTACTGACCAATCTATGATCCTTGACACCAAGGTGCCTACAGTATGGCTAGAGAAGGTTCTTCACAAAGCCTTATCTTCCTCCAATCTACCGCGAGTGGTTTCAGCAGAGGCAATCGGCAAGGGACAGGGCTTTCTGTCGCAGATCATTCAGGTGAAGTTGTGCTGGTCTGATCCCGAGCCGGTTCTCAAGCCGAAATGGCCGAAAACAGTTGTGCTGAAAGTGCCGAGTCTGACTACGATGGCCACTGCCATGGACGAAATGGCGGGACCTGGTGCCACGGACGCAGTCTCCGCCGACTTTGCACTAATCGTAAGTATCACAAGTGCATGTGTGTGTGTATATGTACTTACGTAGTGTGTATAGTAATGAGGGGAAAGACCCAATCATCTGTGCTGAGCCACTCTTTCTGGTTGCCGGGATCACACAAATGACCATGGTTTACCCCCACAGTAACCTACAGTATATGAATAAGTAACGTAATATTTGCCTGAAAGCTGGTCCTAATACCGCACTTGCTTACTTCTATTTGAGGTACACAGAGTCGAGTGTACTTTCTACGACATTTGGAAGTCGCATACGGCTCCTCTGCCGATCCCACGATGTTTCTACCACCAGTCGGAAGCGAAGGATGGCGTGCCTCCGCTTCTAATTATGGAGGATCTTTCTGACACCGGGGTGGTTCTAAGCCTCGCCGAAGGCCTAGACCTCGCCCAAACCCTCTCTATCACCGAGTGCATAGCCGCTCTGCACGCCTGGTCTCTGCTTCATCCTGAGATAGTGAAAAAGCTGCCGGCTTCGACCATCCAAGCCCAGTTCCACAATTTCACCGATATCCTCAAGATGATCCTGTCGAACGCGGTGAAGTTTCACCCGGATATCTTTCCTTCGGAGCTGATGGCGCCGATGGTGCGAGAGATGGAGAAGGAGAACGCCGACCAGGTGTTCACTTTCGCCTTCAACCTGCACGAAGAGCTGGGAATGCCGTCTGTGCTGTGTCACGGCGACTTCTGGCTCAGCAATATCATGATGAAGAAGAACGAGAAGGGAACGGGAGGAAGAGCGGGGTCGGAAGTGGCAGCCATTATTGACTGGCAGGTGCGTATACGTATGTACTGTACAATGTACTGTACTTTACAGCAAAAGCAACAAAAATCCCACCCATCTCCCTTTACGTACGTGCGGCCAAAGCAAGCGTCGACCACATTACGTTTGCTGAGGCATGCATGCACTACTTGGCACATTGCGCGAAAAAGCTGTAGCGGGGTATGCTTTGCATAATCATTCATGGGTTGTATGTATGTTACGGTCGTTCGATTGCAGATATGCCACGAAGGCTGTCAGGTGGAAGACCTGGCTCGCTTCATCACCAGCTCTGCACAAGAAGAAGTTCGACGCGAGCACATGGACCAAGTTCTTCGTCACTACTACGATAGCTTACAGCTCAAGCTACAGGGTCAGCCGCCGTTCAGCTTTCAGGTGCTGCAAGAAGCCTACAAGCGGATCCAGCGCTTCGCTCTTTTCGGAAGTGTCCCACTATTGATGATGGCGGAAAGTGCGCACTTGAAAACCAGTAAAGAGAAGGCGGAGGTGGAGCGTCTGCTGAGAAAGGCGAGACGACTCATCGAGGATCTTCTGCCCCTAATTTGATATACGACATGTTAAAAAATGACGATGTATTGTACTATACACATACAATACGTGTAGGTAGCTTCGTCTGTGATAAACGCTGATGCTATTATGGTATGTAATATGTATGTGCTCCAAGTTTTCAAAGTGTTTGATTGGAACAAACTACCTCGTTTGCTGTTCGTAACCTGCCTACGGTAGGTACCACGGTACGGTACGTTGCCATAAGCAAGGATAAGCTCCCTATTTTTGCTACGTTGGTGTACGTACGTACGTATACACTAATTAAATAGCATACTGCGTAGATATTGTGCATGGGATGTATGTCACTATGGCAACGCCACGCTAACAAGCTACCGAAGCTTCTCAATAGAATACGCAGCAGCCACTGGGCAGCGTGCGCGCATTAGTACTTCCAGAGATAGCTAAAACAACCCTATCACATCGTTTTTGGAACTGACCTACGACGAAAATCGATTGAGTACGATGGCGGAAAACGATGTGTATTCGGGTTTCAACGAGTACACACCTGGCTTGGACACTGAGGTCAGGGTCAGATGTGGTAAAAAAATTGTCCATTTTTGACTTCGTGGTTCGGAAATGTACAGAACACCTTTCTTTTTGTAGGAACTTCTCCAAGATCAGGGCTTTCAACAGGCAGTTGCCAGGACAAGCCATGGACGTCGACCGGTAGGAGAATATTTTACTATTTTATGCATACATACTTACTACATTGAACTACTTGTACTTACGTAAGTACAAGTACGTAGATGGGACGATATTATTACATGCTTAGAAAATCCATCTCTTAATGCAGGCTACAGCTTTGAGAGCAGGAACAGCGGCCGCTGGAGCAGGGAGAATGGGCACCGCTGCTGCTGGGGTAACAAAACGCCAACATGTAATGTACGTATTGTACAGCACAACAAATGCAAGCGTTGTTGACGGCGAGTCGCCCATTAGTAACGGTGTTATCATCATCAATCAAAATGAATTATGTGCCCTCTTATTTCCGGATAAGAATTTAGACTGCCGCCGGCAGATGCTGGTAGCTGTACTGTGCTCTATCTATATTTTCAGGCCAGAGGAGCCACTGCGGGAGGACGACCCGGCACTACAGCACAGGTGGTCGAAAGGCAGTGGTGCGCTTCAGACGTGCTCCGAGTTTGCTCCGAGCGAGTTCGCTCCGAGGTCGCTCCGAATTCGATCCGAATTCGGAGCGTAATTCGGCTGTTCACACGTCTCCGAGTTAAAAACTCGGCGGTTCACACGCACGTTTGGAAAAACGAAGCGAGATCGGAGCGAACTCGGAGATTTTACATGTTGAAGCATAATCAAGGTTCCGAATTCGGAGTTCACGTGTGATGCGCACCAGTATGTGTGCTCTGCTGCTGCTAAGTAGTTATTTCCGGTTATTCCTAGTTTCGCAACATAATCTTTCGACTCTTTAGGGTGGAGCGGCACCTCGACCGATGACCTCGATGAAAGGAGCCGGATATACTTCACACGGTGGACGACCTGGAACAGGTACTGTGATCCTTACTGTACTGCAGTGAACTATGAAAAATAGTGGTGAAACAATAAGACGCGGTGAAATAAAGCCTATTCTGTTTAGGTTCGGCGTTCAATCCCTTTGAAATAAAAACTGTGAGCTCGGAACAAAAGCCGGAAGAAAAGTAAAGCATCTGAGAACTACCGTATGTACGTACTGTACGTACATATACTGTACGTATCAGTATCTGTAGACTTTTTAGTGCGGAAGAAAAGTGCAAAATGCTTGAGAAGAAAGTCAATGAGCTATTGGAGGACAGCATCTTTTCATCCGAGAAAAAGGAGTACCGTCAAGTGCGTGATGTCGCACGATTGCCAAGAGAAGCAGAACTGAGTCCAGGACAATAAAAAAATACTAAAAGCGGACACTATGGCACATTTTCAGGCGTTGGAAAAAGCGAAGGAAGCTGGGAGAAAAGAGAGAGCAGCAGTGAAACTTCGAGAGCAACTCGGTCTCATGGAGCAGGTCAACCTGGATCTGACCTTTAGCGTAAGATCTTGATTTTTCAACAGTACGTAACCGTGCATATGTACGTACATACTACACATTTCTCATAGTGCCAAAAGCCATACAAGATAATGCTCGCGCTTAAATTCGGCCATGTTCACGCGCACACAGTACATCGTATGAATTATCGAGAGGGCATAGTAAAGATAAAACGATCAACAGACGTCGCTACGTAAGTACGAAGAGTGGTCAAGCATGGAACATCATTTTGTCATAATCGCGGTCGAGGGTCGAGCGGAATGCTGTAGGTGAGATCCAGGCTGGGTTTGCTGTCGTGTCGAAGTCGGGCAGCCGTCGGTCGATAGCAGGGTCGAGGACAGAGCGCCAGCTGTGTCAAGTGTCGCAGGTCCGTGGGTATCTTCCAGGGTATCTGCTCCCATCTGTCCGTCGTGACTCCGCTTGTCTTGGCTCTCCTCGCTTCTTCCTGCACTCGAGTGATGGGGAACGGGGGTCGAGCGGTGAGTAGCCAGTAGGTGACTACGCCGAGGCAATAGATGTCCACAGGAAAGGGATTGTAGCTGCTTGCGCAAAGGGTGCGGGTAGAGGAAGCAGAAGAAGTCGCTGATCCTTGCGAATGCTGCAGCATTTCGGAGGGACGAAAAAGAAGTTCCATCTCGATCGCTGAAGAACTGGGGCAGGGTGGCAGCGGTACGGGCAAAGTGCTAGTTTTCGCAGGACATTCCACGGCTCTGGAGAGGCCGCACAGCTTCACGTTTCTGCTGAGTGAGTGAATGAGGATGTGTTGGGGTCGGATGGCCCGATGGGCCACGTGGCGGGCATGCAGGAACTCCAGGGCCTCAGCCGACTGGTGCAGGATGCGTTGAACCCAGTTGGGGTGAATCGGTGCAGCAACCTGCAGCTCTCCGTCTTTGTGCTGCTGCATGAGCTCCGCCAGACTGAGACAGCACAGTTCCAGTACGAGGACGAAGGAAGCTTGGTGATAGCCTTGCAGCGGCTGTGAGAGGAGAAGATAGGGGAAGCGGCCGTTCGTCCTCTGGTCGTCCGCCAACAAACTCAGTTCCAGTGGGGAGTCGCTGATCTTCGCCACGGCCCGACGTCCGCTTCGCTTGTGTTGAATTCGGCCCACTTTGCCTTTGTTCAGTTGCTCCGCTTGCTCACAGCTGTAGCCCAGGCGTCGAAGAACACTGCACACGGTAGTGGGGTCAGTAGATGCGGAAGCTGCATTGGTTGTGCGAGTACATCTGGTTGAGGACGAGGAGTCGGTGGCCGTTGAGTCGGTGGCCGAGGAGCAAGAGGAGGAGCAGTCCGCTTCCGTGGATCCCACCGAGTTCGAATCCCCCTCCGGCCCGTGGCAGACCTCCAGACACTCGGCTATCTGCTTGTGGTCACCGTTGCTCAACGGGTGGGCAGCTGCGGTGATTGGGGCGCTGGTGGGAGCAGTAACGAATGAGTCGGCACTGTGCAGCGTCAGCGTCATGTAGGCGTTCAGGCTTTCCGAGGAGGCGTTCGCTTGGATTCCGTCGTCACCGTGAGAAGACATCTCGTCCGCTTTTCTTCCACCTCGCACGACCCTCCGGCGGCACTCGCACCCGACAGCAGCTGCAGAGAAAACGCTCGACCGACCGCACACGAATGAACAAAGTATCACAAGTGAATCCCAACAGGGACACGACAGTAAAATAAAGAAAAAATGCGATAAGAACTTCCGGTTCCGGTAGGGCAAAATCATGGAAACTACGAAAGATGTGTCGCTTGTCTTGTATTAGTCTTCCGTAGGCATATGCATACTTGTAAGTACTGTACACACCTAACTGAAAAGGTGATTGACGGTCTTCTAGGTTCTGTTCAATTTGGCCCATCAGTACGCAGCTAACGAAATGTATAACGAAGCTCTGAATACGTACCAAGTGATTGTGAAGAACAAGATGTTCACGAACGCCGGTCGGTTGAAGGTGAATATCGGAAACATCTATTTCAAGAAGAAAGATTACAGCAAAGCCATCAAACATTACCGAATGGCCTTGGATCAGGTGCCGAATATTCAAAAAGAAACAAGGTTCGCCCTTGGAAAATAATGGCCATTTGTGCGTAATAACACGGCTAATTTATTTATTTATCATTGTGTGAGATGAGAGAGCCGCTGACTTTAGGATCAAAATTCTGAACAATATTGGAGTGGCATTTGTGAAGTTGGGCAAATACGAGGAAGCCATCAGCACATTCGAGCACTGTATGGAGGAGAAGGCGGATTTTCGCACCGGACTCAATCTCCTACTCTGCGCATACACACTAGAAGATCGAGATCGCATGAAGGACGCCTTCACGCGTTTGTTGGAAGTTCCACTGGATATCGACGAGGAGGATAAATACGTTTCCCTCAGCGTAAGATGTCACTGTGGTACCTATGTACGTGACATTATACATTATTACTAACTATGTACCATGATGTACGTACATACATCAGGAAACAGCACCAGGGCATGCAGAAAAAAACGGGCGCATTCATTGTTTCAGAACGATCCTTCTGAGAATATGATACTGGAGGTGATCAAGAACGACAGTTTACGCAGGTGGGAGAAAGAGCGACGCCAAGAAGCGGAGCGCACCATCCTCACAGCCGCCAAGCTCATGTCGCCCGCCATCGCATCCACTTTCTCCGATGGATACGCCTGGTTAGTACGTACGTACATTACATGCATACGTACGTTACCGTAGCCGTATAACGTATCCTTTATCTTCAAGGTGCGTGGACACGATCAAGCAGTCCATGTACGCAGAGTTGGCCAGTGATCTGGAGATCAACAAAGCCATTCAGTACCTGAGGCAACAGGAGATGGATGCAGCCGCAGAAGTACTGCAGGCTTTCGAGAAAAAAGACAGCAAAGTCGCCAGCGCTGCCGCCAACAATCTCGCTTTTCTTAATTTTCTTGTACGTAAGATGAGCAAATTACTGTCGTTGTTTTGTAGCACGAATATTTCTTCATACGTCCGGCATACAATTGCTCGAAGTAGTAATTGCCGTTTTAACGAATTAATTTTAATTTAAAAATTGAGTGGCTAAACTGAAGCGTATGCTTTTCAGCAAGGAAAAGAAAAGTTGGCAGACGCTGAGAAATTTGCGGAACAGGCGATTCAAACGGATCGGTACAATCCAAGTGCGTTGGTGAATCGAGGCAACGTGTGCTATGCGCAGGGAGACATGGAAAAAGCCAGAGACTACTACAAGGAAGCGCTTTCAAATGAGTCCTCGTGCGTCGAGGCGCTGTTCAATCTCGGTACTAATTACGTATCTACATGGTACATTTTTCTTTCATACGTAGTACAGCAGCACCGCTATGTTATGTATGGTACTGGCGTACTGTTGATATAATGCAATGTACTGTAGTATGTACAGTGCGAACGCATTGCAGGTTTGATTTGCAAGCGAATGGGAAAACTGGAAGAAGCGCTGGATTGCTTCTACAAACTGCACAACATATTGCGCAACAATGTTCAAGTTCTTTGCCAACTGGGAAGCATGTAAGAGCATGAAGGTCGACTCAGCGTCATGAGCTAATTTGCAACAATATGCGTTCAAGTAGCAAGTTGTAATTTCAGCTATGAGATGCTGGAGGACTCTTCGCAGTCCATCGAACTCTACACTCAAGCCCACAATTTGGTACCTACAGACCCGGGCATCTTGGCTCATCTTGGCGAGCTTTATGACAAAGAAGGGGACAAGTCGCAGGCGTTTCAATGCCACTATGACGTACAATACCGTATTTTACCGGTGCATAGCCCCAAATGCATTGCACAGCCCCATATTGGCTAAACATAAGCCCAAAAGTATAGCCCCCTACAAGGGTTTTCCCAAACCCTTAAAATGGGCCGGACCCGCCGGCCGGCCGAAGGATTAGCGTGTTCCCAATGAACCAAAAAGGGCCGGCGGTCCGGACTTTTTCGTCCCAGCCCAAGACATCGGACGAAACGGACGAGCTTTTGTTTCCTCCTTCTTGAGTGGTCATAAAGAGGATTAGAGTCAGCGTGGGGGAGAAGGAAGGAGAAGGAGGGAGGGAGAGGAGGGAGAAGATCCGATTTGCTCAAGAGGAAGGCGAAGGGCTTCGGCCAAGTTTTGTTCCTAATGTTTGGTCCGGCCCACTTATGTTTTGGTCCGTTCGGCCGGCCGCGAAAAAATCATTGGGAAACCCCTTTATGTACGCTCCATATGTACTTGTAGAGTACTACATACCTGAAGCTACCTACCTACATACGTACATAAGCTGGTCATAAGTTATAATACCCATAGTCACTCGCTCAAACGGTCGTGTTTTGCCGTTTGCAGAGCTATCGTTACTACCCGTCCAATATCGAAGTGATTGAGTGGCTGGGCGCCTATTACATCGACGCTCAGTTCTGCGAGAAGGCGGTAAACTACTTCGAGAGAGCTTCCTTGATGCAGCCGGGCGAAATCAAGTGGCAGCTGATGATGGCCAGCTGTCACCGCAGATCCGGAAACTACCAGAAGGCACTGGACACCTACAGGATCATTCATCGAAAGTTCCCCGATAACGTCGAATGTGAGTACGCCTATTTTTCAGAAAAATTCACTCGACAAAATGATAGGTACATACAATTACAATGATTTACATGTCTTGCGGCCTGAATTTTAGGCTTGAAGTTTCTGGTGCGCCTGTGCACGGACCTGGGTCTTCCGGAGGCGCAGGACTACGCCAACAAGCTGAAGAAAGTGGAGAAGGTGCGGCAGCTGAGAGAGCAGCGACAGAGCAGCGCCTCCGGCGGCAGAAGAGCCGGCTCAGCCACCGTACAGGGCAGCACGCCGGTGCAACGTCGACCACTCAGCTCCAGGGGCAGTCTGCGAACGGCCAACAGTGCACGCATCACATTCAGCCCCAACGAGCGATACGAGATCAGCAAAAAGCAAATCGGTAGGGTACTGTGGGGTAAACCCGGACACCTAAGCTTTTCTGAGCTTGCCGCTTCAGCAAAATGATGAACATTGGAGCTCATTTGAAAGAGGAGAGTTCAAGGAATCGATTGGTAGAATACATGTCTCAACCGGCCGTATGGTTGCTGAGATATACATACTAGGTGTCCGGGTTTATCCCATAGTACCCTGCTTACACTGCACACGCCTCTCCGAAAACCACCGCTTACTGTAAGTAAACATCTATGAGCTATGCAATTGGTTACTGTATCTTGCAGACGTCAGCTATGAAGATCCACTGGGTCCGAAACCACAACGGCCGATGACCCGCGGAGGAAGAGGTGCAGGGGATGAAGATAATCCATTTGAGGGTTACGAACTCGGTGACGACTTGCTACCAGAATAACCAATCATACACCTGAGGCCAGAGCAAAGTCTTTTATCGAACACGAAAACAGCACACCGTCAAATGTTTAGTATAATATTATTCCTTGATTCTGTTAGTACTGTACGTACGATTACCTACAATACAGCCAAATCTGGTTCGCTGTTACTAGCATCACACAGTGAAATCCAATTGAACACATATGATAAGAAATGCCTGCATTACAGTGTGTGTATTATTGCTACCGACCCCTCGGAATAGTATTATTTACTACTTCCCTTCCTACAATTACGCAATATTTTATGAAATTGGCACAAAAACAAACAAACAAACTCATTAGTTCTCATCGTCACCGCAATTGAAGAAAGAACTTTCGAGTAGCAACGACTGACATAAGCATACACTGTAGGTAGGTACCACCTATCTTTACCTTTTCGACGCGGGGTTCACTTCAGAGCACCAGGAAGGAAGGAAAGAAATACAAAACGAGCAAAACCAAAAACATGCAATACTTTTTGCCTGTCACACAGTCTGTACTTCGCACCGACATTAGGTACTATCCATTGCACTTTTTGTCTAGTGAGAAGCCAAGGGAGCTTGCTCCTTCTCTTCAAAGACCGCTGCTTCCGCCTGCCCTTGTTCCTTAGGACCAGCAGCTTCCTGCTCCGTGGATGGCGTTGGCTCCTGCTGCCTGTTGTTGGCGAGCTTCAGCTGCTGCAGCAGGTCGTTTCTCTCCTGTTGCAGGGCGCGAGTGAGTTTCTCCAGCTGCTCCTTGTGCTTCTGCTGACTGGCCAGCGCCTTCTCCGTCTCCAGCTTCGCCTCCGTCGCTTGCAGCAGCGCCTTCGTGCTCTCTTCGCACTTGGCTCGCCACTTCCGACTCTCCCGCTCCCCGTTTATCAGCTTTTTGTTCATCTGCAAATCCAAGCACCCGCACGTAGCATCGTACAGTACGAACGTGTGACACGTGTTGTATGTACATATATCCACTACTAATGGTATGGCTACTGTAACGGAACTTGCGCGGGTGCATGGCTGGCTTTTTTCTAAAAGATTGAACCAACACCGATCCCCACAATATGTTTAGAGAAATACATGAAAAAGGAATCCGGTCATCTCGTAAACCGTGCATGTGGATTGTGGATGTCGTTTTGTACACATGCATTCTTAACTGCGCGTAGAGTGCGCGTGTACCTTTTCCATTTCGTTTTTGAATCGCTCGAAGGTGTCGTTGCTTTCGGCGAGGTTGCTCTTGAACGCCTCGTACTTGTCGGCGTAGAGAGCCAGCTGCTGTCTCAATCCCTTCTCCAACTCCAACATCTCCTTCACTTCAGCCTCGCGTTCTTTCAACTTCTCAAGCAACTGCAACCAATACGTCACCCTCTCTCCATCCAAAACAACAGTAAAACGTTGTTGGTGCGTTTGTGTAGCATTGAGGCGCGTTGAAATAGGCGACGACGTCCGACGTACACCCAATCCGCCAGCAACCGCACCGCAACAAAACGGACAGCCATGCACATATTCGGGCGTACTGTACGTCAGATGTACGTCGCATATCTGAACGCGACATGGGGAAATTGTGTGACTGCGGCCATCCCGGTGTGTAGTCAAATGGTTAAGGCGCTCGCCTGGAGCGCGAGAGGTCCAGGGTTCGATTCCCTGGCACATCTTTCTGGCAAATTTTCCCTCTGGGGTCTGGCCAAAATTCGCTATGGAACTCAAGTCGTGTTGCGCAAAAGCTCGACCCTACTCACCGCTCGTCTCTCCTGCATGCTTTCCTGGGACAGTTTCTCCAGCTTGAGACTGGCAGCTTCCAACTTCGTCTTCATCAGCTCCACCTCCAGATCTCTAGTCGCTATCAGCTTCTGCGTGTGCTCTTCCTTCGCTGCGTACTGATCCGACAGCAACTAAAAGAAAAGATCACGCAAAAAACTCGTCTGCGACGTTGGAAATCTCAGCAATCTCTCAGTGGACCTACCTGATGCCATGGCCTACCATGTATGCACTGAAGAAACATACGTACTTGAAGCTTTTCGGCGAGTTTTTGATTCTCTTCCGACAAGCGTTCACTCCTTTCCTTCCCTGACGCCATCGCACTGTGAATCTCGTCCAGTGACTCCTTGAACTTCTCAGAAAGCTGAAAGAAACATATTCAAGGTGCACAAGTATGTACTGCACATGGAGTACGGACAGTGGACACCAGATGTCATAGGCAGTGAGACCTGTTTCCTCTTGGCTTCTTGATCTTTGATCTGTTCCAGACCTTCCTCTTTGACAGCTCGATTCTGTTTCTGCAGCTCTCGACACAGACACTCCAGTTTGGTCTTCGCCAACAGCAGCTTCTGATGCTCATCCCACAGCTCGTCCTTCTCTTTCACCACCTAGAGAAAGAGAGAAGACAGTAAGCTCACTGCTCAAAAGAGAAGCAGAAGAAGAAAGCAAGGGAGGGAAGGTTTAACTCCTCCCGGGATTCAAACTCTCCGTTGCCAACTGGTTATGGAACCGTTGACAACCAACATATAGCAGTTGTCAACCGTTGCCATGGTTACGCACTTTTCATATGTCGGTTGTCAACAGTTGCGCAACTGCTATATGTTGATTGTCAACGGTTGCACAACTCCTCCATATGTCGGTTGTCAACGGTTGCACAACCAGTTGGCAACGGAGCCTTTGAATCCCGGGAGGAGTTAAGCTCAGCGGCTCACGGCAGTGTAAAGCTTTTCCGTCTCTTTGAGCGTGTGCTGCATCAGTCGTTTCTCCTCCAGTAGGCCAGCATACCTGGCGCACAGAGTCGCCAGCTTCTGCTCAGGAGTCTCCAGACAACTCAACGTTCGCTGCACCTCCTCTGCAAAAGAAAAGTCAACATAGGCTGTCCATGCTTTACTGCGGTGCAGGTCCTCGCTTTTTTAGGCCGTCCGTCGAACGCCCGAGCGTACGCCGAATGCCCGAACGTCCGTCGAACGACCGTTTTATTCGGGCGTCGCGTCCGTCGTACCTTGGACATATGTACATAAGTCGGACGTACGTCGCAATAAGAACGCGCCATCAGTGAGTAGTGAGTACTATGCTCGGAGCTGAGAGAATGCTAGAGTTTTCCGAAGGCGCACAGTTTTCTGCGCAAAACTGCATGAAAATGAATGTGCACATCATGGAGACTTCCTAAACGCAGGATCAGGACCAGGAGCAGGATCCTGAACCACCCCCTAAACGCAGGATCCACAGGAGCAGGATCCTGAACGGAAACCTAAACGCAGGATCCACAGGATCAGGATCCTGAACCACCCCCTGAACGCAGGATCCACAGGAGCAGGATCCTGAACGGAAACCTAATCGCAGGATCCTGAGGATTTGCAGGATCATGCATGTGCTAGTGGATGTGACTAATACCCAAACCAAACCCAAACCGGCTAACTATAACCCAAACCTCAAACCCAATAAAAAACCGTCCTGAAATGAGGTTACAATAATTGCTAAACCAAACCTAAACCGGCACACTAATTGCTAAACCACTAAACTTATAAGCCAATAGAGTTTCTCTTATACCATTGTATTTTTATTACAAATTAGCAACAAAAAATGCAAATCAAACAAGAAATTGTGATGAAAATTGTAAATTTGCATTGGAAAACGCCAAAGGCTTTGTTCATAAATTACGTAACGCCGAAATAGGGGGGAGGGGGGTTTGGCCCAGCGTTATGGTTGCGTTGCTTTTCTGGGGGGGGGGGGGAGGGGGGTGGCGCAGCAAACGTTACATAACGCCGAATTTTTGGTGCACTAGCACTATTGATGCTATAACCGCCCAGTACCCATAGTGGAGCACGACTTTTGCTTTCAAGGCATATGGTAGGCCTTTGATATCAATAACTAATAAACCAAAAACTAGCAGAATACTAAAAGCATGTCTTGTACTATTGCATTCTGTAATGCATACATAGCCTACTACGTAGATGTAAATACAACATAATGTACAGTACAGTACATCATTATTGATCAAATGTTACGTTACGTTTTGGTGGGGGGGGGGGGGGGGGGGGGGGGGTGTGAGCCTAGCGTTATGAAAACGTTACATAGGGGGAGGGGGGTGCCAGCGATTGAGTTTTAGCATTACGTAATATATGAATAAAGCCAAATGGAAAACGCCAATTTGCAGTGTGTTCTGCTGACACCTCATTGTTTACGCCGGGGTACATTATGTGGTAGTTTTATTTACAAATTGTTGCCAGATGTTGCAAAAGGGCCAGATGTTGCCAGATGTTGCATTGTTGCAAAAGGTTGCAAAAATTTTTGCCAGACCAGGAACTGGTTGCAGCTTCACAGCAACAAAGGAGACTTTTCTAAAGCGTCTGGCAACCCTTTAGCAGGTCTGGCAACCCTTTTGCGCATCTGGCAGCAGTCGCGAATCTGACAACCATTTTAAATTTCTGGCTCCTAAAGATGCATGTACTCATGTGCATGTTCTCCTAGAGAGATATCTAGTAGTAAGAGTACATCATAGACACTCCAACTGATCGCGAGATGTGCCAAAGGGTTGCCAGATCTGCAAAGGGTTGCCAGACCTGCAAAAGGGTTGCCACATGCGCAAGTTTTGCCGGATGATGTGCAAAATGGTTGCCTGCATATGTGCAAAACGGTTACCTAATCTATGCGCAAAAAAAGATTGCCAGATCTGCGATAGGGTTGCCAATCTGGGATAGGGTTGCCAGATGTGCTACTTTTTGCCAGTTGCCCAAAGTGGCTGCCAAATGTAAAAATAAGTTTCCAGATCTGGAACAGGGTTTCCAGATCTGCAAAGGGGTTGCCAGACCTGCAAAATGACTTTACATGTGAAGCTGTAACGGGCCACTGGTTTGTCAACAAACTGAAAAATAGCCAATTTTGGCCATACCAGTTGGGAATGGGTTAAGGTCTCACACTATAGATCTCTGAGCCGTGGACTCCTGTACTACTACTGAAGTATCTGGTGATATCTAATTCCAGCTGTTTTCACTTCCTGACACCATACGATCATCCATCTGCTTGTTTTCCGTTCGCTGTTTCCGCTCCAGTCGCGCTCTCTGCGCTCGTCTTCGTACTATGCAGGGACAACTGTCTATGCATGGACTTCTGGATAAATTCGGCCCAGGCTCTCCTGAGCCAACGAAAGCGAGTTGAGAGGAGATCAAGATATCGATCGAAAGCTTGTTACACGATCTCTTTGACGCGCCATAGAGCGCCTCTTGAAATGGCCTCTCCGTGGCGCTATTCTTGATTGAAACGATAACTTTTTCAAACACGTTTTTCTTGGATAACTTTGCGTAGAAGCAACGTAGAGAGGCGCCGCAGGTACCGATCGATTCCTCTCGTCAAGACGCGTTGAATGGTGTGCCGCATGTTGAAAAATACCCAGTGGTTCCTTCGGAACACCCAAATCGCATGGTTTTTATGGTGTTCTTCGGCGTGTTGTACTGCGCCGAATACAAGAGCTTTGGCGCTGCCGTTTGGTGTACGTCTAGAGGAAGAATGATACTTTATTCACATTATGACGGATCACTTTTATCTTGCGTACAACGGCTACGACGAAGCCTCAAAGTTGGCTCCGAAACTATAGCGTGAGACCTTAACAACAGCGACCTCACCATTGAAAAGATCGAAGAAAGTATGGGTATGTGGGGTATGTATGTGCATGATTTCAGTTTGACTTGATTTGGCCTCTATGGCATGCCACAGACCTTAGAAAACCAGAAGCTAAATCATGCAAACATCTGGACACTGCTGCGCTTCAGACGTGAACTCCGAATTCACTCCGAATTCGGAGCCCTGCCTATGCTTCAACATGTAAATCCTCCGAGTTTGCTCCGAATTCGCTCCGTTTTTCCAAACATACGTGTGAACTGCCGAGTTTGAAACTCGGAGACGTGTGAACTACCGAGTTTAGCTCCGAACTCAGAGGCTTCTCGGAGCAAAAGTCGGAGCTATTTAGAAAAACAAAAAAACTGCGCAGAAGATTTACGACGCGGCGCGTGAACCTCTGCAAAGTGATAAAAGCTGCTTGGCGTTGCTTTCTCCCCTTGTGAACGACTGAAAAGAAGCGCGCCGTGTTTATTCGGAGCAAAAATTTTTACGTGTGAACAACCGAATTACGCTCCAAATGGGGGAGTTTGCAAATAACTTTCGCATACATGGGGTGGCGTATTTTGTTGTTTTGTTTCCTTTGTTTTTTATGCAAATTTTTTAGCTATGAAGATAAGTAATAAATACCGCCTCCCCGCCTGTCCTCACTTTCTGGAAACTCGTAGGAAGGGACGAAATCGAGGGCAGGCAGTATTTATTTTTTTACAAAAAGCGCTACCACATGTACGCGAAAGTTATTTGCAAACTCCCCCATTCACTCCGAATTCGGAGGCTTCTCGGAGCGAACTCGCTCGGAGCAAACTCGGAGCACGTCTGAAGCGCACCACTGTCTCCACCCGAAATTCGCTGGAGAGACGTCTCCTCTACTTTACCTCCTTGCTTTTTGTAAATTAGAAAATCTGCATATCGAGAAACTTCAGGAAGATTTTTGTCATCTGAAATCGGTTGCCAGATGCATTGGCCTGATTTGCTATTGGTAAACAAGGCAACCCTACAGAATTCTGCATTTCATAAATTACGTCATCTTTGAAAAACTGTTTAGATTACTTTAGAAATCTCGTTTGCTTGAACTGCACACCGATCCTGCAAATCTTCAGGATCCTGCGTTTAGGTTTCCGTTCAGGATCCTGCTCCTGTGGATCCTGCGTTCAGGGGGTGGTTCAGGATCCTGCTCCTGGTCCTGATCCTGCGTTTAGGAAGTCCCCGTCGGCGCGTGACGAGTCGAAGAGATGAGCGGAGCGATGAGCGAAGCGACGACGAGCCATGAGCTTTACTTTTAGTACACGAGAGATACGCCGCAAACCGAAGAAAAGCGACGAAGAAACGGTGGAAAAGCTGCAAGACTAATCGTAATTGACTTATTAAAATTGCGTTTTGTTGACAAAAACCGCTTTTTGGACGGTGAATCTAATACCTACTTTATTGCATTTGTGGACCGATTCTATTCTATTCACCGCACGTGGCATCCGTTTTGGATGCTATGGATGATAATTGAGTCATGGGCAATGCTAGTGGTAGAGGTAATGGTGCAATATTTATTTTTCTACCTTATAAACCTTTGGTTTTTCACAAGGAGGTGAGGTGAACCTTTGGTTCTTCACACTTTTTCCTTCTACTTTACCTCCTTGGTTCTTCACCTGAGTAGTTTGGGCCGTTGGCCTTTGCCCGTGCTGCGTAATTCAATTGGCATATAGGCCTACTCCCGCAATATAGGAATACAGGCAACGCGGGGAAAAATCCGTGAAGTAATTTATATTTTTCGGAGCACAGGCGAAAAAAAGCCCAAATAGAACTCTTCTTGCTAGAAGTGCTGGGTAATTCGAGTCGGGTGGGGGGAATTCGGTCCACCCCGCCGTTAGAGGCAAACCTAGTAAACGTATCTGCAACCTCCACATTGCGTAGCGTATAAGGATCATTTTGATGCCTCACCAATTTTGTTTGTCCCCACTACTGGAGATAGGGTGAGGCGGTCTGAATTACTCCGCACATTTGTATCTGTGCTTATATCAAGTGGCTTTGTGTACTGCTTCTTTTTGTGTACTTCGCAGAAAGTCTGATCGAGATGCCTGCGGATGATATTATCGCTGGACAGCAGCAGTTGTTGGATGAGGCTTCGCTAGCCGCATCCACGTCGAGAGGTGGCGCTTCTCGCTCCAAGCTCGCTTTTCATCCAGTTCACGGAGAGAACGTCCGTCTGTCGAAAAGCAATCGACTGGCAAAGCGCGTGGAGTCCTTCTGCAAGGGTGTGGCCTTCAGTCATCGGCCTATTGAGCTCAACGAGTATGTCTGCATCAAGTTCACGGAGATGGCGACCAACTGGAGCGGAGTTCTGCGCTTCGGAGTCACAAACACCGACCCGGCCACACTGGCGCAAAGCTTACCTCGGTATATTCTCACTAGGCTACTCTAGGGTGCATTCGGATGGTCCGGAATATGGACCAATTGCGTTATCGCGATTGGATTGGTCGACAGCGACCCCCGCGGTATTTAGTGAAAGTCTGGATCGGTGCCTGCGGGGTCATCCGACGTCATTTCTTGTCAATTTTTCTTGTCAATTCCCGTCGACACCTATCTAAACTTACACTAAATATCGCGAGGTCGTTGTAGGCCAACCCCATCGCAACAACGCAACTGGTCCACAGCTTTCCTGCTCTCTTTTTTTCTCACCAAGACATGAATGTGTAAGTAGTAATCCGTAGCGATACTCGACCCAGCTGTTTTGGTCGCTGAGTCATAGAGTCTACAGGGTGTCTCATAATAAACCGTCCACCTTCCAGTGCATGTAACTCTGGAACCACTCCTTAAATTTTCATGCGGTTTTTTGTATTTTGTAGCAAAGGCTTCAACTTAGATGTGTACAAAATTTGAGCTTCATAGGCCAAGTGGAAGCTACTCAAACACGTTCTTTCCCCCGGCGGTCAAAAACGAGGGTTTTTCGAACTGATAGTGCATATTATGGGGTCTTCTGTGCATGGTCCAAACAAAATTGGCCTCCTAATGAATAAAGATGGTCCAAAATGCTAGAAAATGCGTATCTCATGCATTAGCCCCAGTGCCAGGGTAGCAAACGCGTTGAACTGGGTATCTTGAAAGAATATGACCGAGATTTTTCTCCATACTGAAGAAAAACGTCGATTTTGAGCTTCCAGATTCAAACCGTCGCAATTTCCGAAGTATGTGGACGAAATAGTTGAAATTTTGTATACACCTGCGTTGAAGCCTTGGCTACAAAATAAAAGAAACTGCATGAAAATCTAAGATGTGGTTCCAGAGTTACATGCACGGAAAGGTGGACGGTTTATTTTGAGACACTCTATACATTGGTTGAGAAAACGTGGTATCCGATTGTACCCACCCCCAGTTTGACTTGGCGATCTTACCATGCTCCTTTGCTGGTTGGGAACGAAAATGAAGAGATGATCGTTTTGTGTAGTACGTAGTGCGTGTGCAGATTCGCGTGTCCTGACCTGACGAGTAAGGAGGGCAACTGGGCGAAAGCGCTGGCAGAGCGCTACTGTCAAGCAGGCGCCATCCTTCACTTCTACGTCCAGGCCAATGGAGAGCTCTACTACGGCATCAACGGCGTGTGGAAAGGTCTCTTTCTCAGCGGCATCAACGCTCGATTCCCCCTCTGGGTCCTCGTGGACATCTACGGAAACTCAAACTGTCTAGAATTTCTCGGTACTTTGCCGTTGCTCAATCCTGTGATGGTGATAGACAGAAGAGTACTGTGTGCTGAATAGTCGGTCCACTAAGAGAATGCGCGGAGATTTCCGAAGTCGCGCAAGACTGTGCCAATCGTACGCATTTCTGTGCCAATCTGCGTAAATAGCCGTGCACGACTGCGGAAATCCCCACATTCTTTCCGAGGACGTACAAATATTTATGTCGAGCGCATAACCACAGCATTCCTGAGATTTGGCCCGCGATTTGTCGACGGCGTGAAGTGCGGGCGACAATGGCTAAATGTAACAGGGACTTCGACCCCGGCTGCAACTCGCTGAGAAAAGTGTCATTTTCTCCCAGAAACGCGGTTACTCTGCATGCGCTCGCGTTGGTAGCTGTGGTGAATGGCTTTCTAAACCCGTGAGTTTGATGTTTCAGACGTGGCAGAAGTGCCTTCTCTGCGGCGTCTGGCGGGCGGTCGAAGCGGCAGTACGAGCACTCCCCAGCTGTCTACCACCACCGTGCTTCCCCCGCCTCCTCCGCGTCAACAGCGGGCTGTGAGCACGAGCGGCGAGCAAACTCCTGCTCCTTCTGCCTCTTCGTCTGCTTCTTGGCTGGCTCGAGGTCTACAGAATCTCAGTGTAAGCGGAGCAGCTGCCGTGGAGGCGGACATGAACAATTCCAACGTGTCCAACAGTCTGCGCGATCGAGGTCTCGCTTACTCGCCAGCTCCGCCGACACAGAGCAGCAGTAGCCCACTCATTCCTTCACTGCCCATTAGACATTACGCGGGTGAGTTCCGACAGCAGCTACGTTCAGCCCTGTCTATCTTTTGTACAGGAGAGAATCATTTACGCATAAGCGTTAGGGACTATGTAGAAGTGCTGTGTACGCTTGGTCTAACTTCTGGTTTGTCCTACACTATCTACTGAGAGAATGCGGAAGTTTTCGATAAGCTTATCATGTTGTGCTATTTTGCGCCTTCCTTTATCACGAGTACGGAAATCTGTACATTCTCTCATTAGATGGACGATGATCAGGGCGATGTATGTATGTGCTGTACAGAGTTGTGGGGATGTGTTATGCAGGTGTGCATTTCGATCCGTTGTTTTTGCATACGGTTCATGGGGCGAATGTGACGCTGACAGCGGATAAGACGGCGGCCAGACGGACGGAGATGGAATATCACGGCGGATACGTGTTCACTAATCGCCCAGTCAGACACAACGAGAAGGTCGTCGTCCAGGTATCATCTGCATGCTTTGCCGTGCATGCATATTCCGAGTATGTTGTATCTAGTAACAATGTACTGCGTGCTCACCGTACGGCGCATATGAGGAATGCTTTCGGAACGATCATGTAAATGTACAACGTACCTTCCGTCCTGTTACTTTGTACAGTACTGCTACTTCAATGCATGTTTTAGGTGTTGGAGACGATAGTGGCGTACGAGAGCGGGTTGGCGTTTGGTGTGACGTCGTGCGATCCTCTGCATCTGCGATCTGAATCTCTGCCCGAAGATTCCGACCTGCTGCTCGACCGCAAAGAGTACTGGGTGGTGGCCAAAGACGTGGCGACAGTGCCCAAAGTCGCCGACGAACTCGCCTTCTACATCGACGAAGAGGGTAAGAGAGAAATGAGCGCCTGTGCTACCCTAGTCCATCCAGCCTCAGCGACAGTTGTCTTTGGGCCTCTGTTAGTGCTAGTGCGGAAAATAGAAGTTCATGTTTCATGCTCATATTCTGTGGGAATACCTCTAGCGCGGCACGGGCAAAGGCCCAGAGACCTGTCGCAAGGCAGACTACAGGTACTCGCTACTGGGTGTAAGTTGTACGTATTTACGTGGAAACACAATACAATCATGACATACACTACAACACTAAGCGCATATTGTGATTGTCTGCGCCAAGAGTCTCGTTACGTCTGGGGTCTGAGCTACTGAAGTTTCTGTTCTGTTTTGAGAAAGCGCGTACTTGTAAGTATTATGTGCAGGCGCATATGTGTACGTACGTACGTACTGCCACCACAATCTAAGCTGAGTGACGACTGCTAGGTGAGGTGAGAAGGCCGCCCGGCCCGCAACTTTTCTCTTCTGCTGTTGTTATGCAGTAATTTTGACTTAGCTGATGGCAGGGCGTGTTGAAAAACTGCCGAGGGATAATCTTCTCTTTCTATGCTACGCACGCACGCTGTTGCTTGCCGGAAGAAGAAAGGGCATTGCGTTAGGAAGCAGGGAAGGACAGTTTTTACCGCCAACTAACCAGCTGAACTTCTGTTCCATTGATGTGCGCACATTGGAGTAGTAATGGCGGGCGGGGAGCGTGAAAGAAGAGATTGTGCGCTATTGAATTCTCTGGCCGTTTGGAGGCTTTTACTGCCTCTTCGCTGCGCTGCAAAGTACCTATACGTATCTGATCTAATGTACTGTACATACATACATACAACGCATGCCGTCTGTAACGTAGGAGGTGTGAAATGGGCAGATGAGCAGACAGCGCATGGCGAAGGAGGGAAAGAAGATTGCGTACGCGGCAATGACGATGGTGAGGCGAAAATGCGCAGCTGATTGTTTGTCGTGTGACTCAGCGCTTCGCTCCAGTATGCGGGTCGCTGCGTGTTTGTTTCTGTTTACCGATCGCCCACCCACAAGTATAATACTATTGTATAACCTATACTTATCTACCCAAACTGCAAAGTTGGCATGCGGCGCGCCGTGTTGTGTTATGTGAGCGGCTTATTATTGGGCGGGGAAGGGGCGGCGGCTTGGCTGGTTGACCGAGCAAGTGCGAACACGGACACGGACAAGACACAGCTGACCTGACAGCAGCGTCGAAGCTGCAGATTTGAGGCGTTGACATCAATTTTGCAGGGCCGATTGCAAAAATTCAAATGCGAGAGAGCGGTACCTACATGCGTACATACGTTCGCGACAGCTCGCGAGTCGCGTTTGGTTGACACCTCAAAAGTTCAGTCAGGCAGAGAAAAATCAATGCTTCCTCATAGGTACGTAGTATTGGTAGTACATACGTACGAATGCCGAGTGCACCACAAGATGAGAGTATGAGCCGCGGAGGGACTGTATAGCGCGATATGCGTGGGTACTGTGGATGGTGGTCGTTTGTTGCAGGTCAGGTATTTTTCTCCAAGAACAACAGCGGACCGCGGGTGATCATGCACGTGGATCAAACGCAGCGTCTGTGGATGTTCTTCGATGTGTACGGCAGCACGCAGACCGTCAAACTTCTCGGTAGCTGGCTTGCATATGTGATTACCCCAGGCTTCATTCTGTCATCAACCAGACACTTTTGTTAATTCCATGGCGCATCTTACAGGTTACACGAACGCGCAACGCGCTGCGCTGCCTGCTGCCAGACCGCCAGCTCCGTCTCCTACCACAACGGAGAGACGGGCGACTACTGGAGAGCTGGATATGCAACTTCTTCTCCAAAGACAGGAACAGCAGCTCAGAGTCAATCTCCCAGCGGCGCCTATAAACAACACCATGAGAGGAGGCATTCGTAAGTCTGCTGGTCTATGTACGTATACGTATGTATACATTCGTTTCGTACGTAAGTATTATGTACCTACTTGATTGTACTTACGTACCTACCGTATTTACCGGTAGATAACCCCCCCCCCCCCCCCCCCAATGCATAACCCCCCCCCCCCCCAATGCATACCCCCATATTGGCAAAACATAAAAAATGCCCAATGCATAACCCCCCCCCCCCCCCCTATGCATACCCCCCATATGTACTGTACAGTACCTGAACCTACCTATGTAAGCTGGTCATATAGTACCCATAGCCACTCCCACACCAAGCTAAGATGCCTATAAGCCTGCTTGGGGGTGTATTGTACTAGAATAACCCTGTTTTGACCTCAATTATGCCCTAAAACACGTGCTTTTGACCTAAAAAATATGCCTCTGCGCACCTCTCAAAAACATAAAAAATGCCCCATGCATAACCCCCCCCCCCCCCCCCCCCAATGCATAACCCCCCCCCCCCCCCCCTATGCATACCCCCATATGGGACCGCTCAATTTTTGCATACCCCATGGGGCTATGCACCGGTAAATACGGTATGTTATACCGTCAGTCCTCTCGATTTTGCATTGTCCCGTGGGATTATGATAAAGCTTGATGTGATCAGGCCAGGTCGTGAGACCCATGTATGTGACATACTATGTCGATAAATAATACTGTAATACTTTGTATGTTGACGGTATTCTTGCAAATATGTGGCACTGTAAGAGCTGTGTGCTATAATATGATCATGTGACTTGTAGGCCCTCCGGTGCCGGCTCGACCTCCGGCGTTGCTGTCGCGTGCGTCTTCCTCCACGGTCGCCCCTCCTCCTCCCCCTCCCCCTCGCGCCGACGTCTTCAGCAGGAAAAGCAGCGCTCCTCCCTCAGGCGGCGCGGAAGGAGGAGGATTGGACGGCGACGGCGAATGCACCATCTGTATGAGCCGAAAGGCGGACGCCGTCCTCTACAAATGCGGACACATCGTCATGTGCATGGCCTGCGCTCAGGAATACTACGCCAAAAGCAACCTCTGCCCCATGTGCAGAGAACCTATCATCGACATTATCCGCAGCTTCCGCTCCTGATTAACACGCGGAAGAAGAGAGGAGGGAGGGAGGAAGGGGAAACGACCAGTTACTTATGTGTGAAAGTAGACGAATGGCGACGATCGGGAATTCAATTTATTTTGGCCATTATGCCTGGCGCATGACCCTGTTGCTTGTACAGTAGGTAGCAGAAAGTTTTTGAGATGATCGACGTTGTTCTCCTCTTGTGGTTGTATTGTGTTGCTGTATACTTTGTGTCTGACTGGATTTGTCCGTGTAAAGCTCGTTGTCGATTGCGCCTTTAGAAACAGGAACAAGAATTTGGTCTGATGATGTTGTACACTCGCCATTGGGTGCTGCGTGCATTGTATACATACGTAGAATAGTGTACGCACTCTGCTTGTGTGTTGTTTGTTGTACGTTGTCTTCGCGTAGAGTTTTGTGCCTGTCTGTACAGTACAGCTGCCGTGTCATATGAGCGCGTTTCAGAACTTTAATAGTACACATACCAATGTACTTACCAGAACTTTCAGCGGAATTTTATCTTATGCGAAGCAGTATGGAATTGCATAAAAATTATGTACGCGTCGCGAATATTGCGTGCTGGTTGGTGATGCCATAATAGGGTTAGCTGAATACTCTTTTATCATGATAAGAATACGCTATGTGTGCGTGTGTATACGTATGTGCGGTCGATTTCAGTCGCGGTTGTGGTGTTTCCTTATGCTGCTGGTTATGGCTGAATAATAAAGAGTGAGATGTGAATAAACTTGAAAATAACAATAA